>JAJTJO010000072.1:1380488-1461398 GCA_024550625.1 Dendroctonus valens
CTGGTTTCGCGGGCGTATGTAATTCACTGGTCTCACGAAACGATTTTGTAGATTCTGACTTTACCCCTATACTCAGTGCTTGTTTCTCCAGATGAGTCTCGTAAGTACCCCGATATTAGAGCGGCTTTTGATGTTTGATTCCTTACTTCCTCCTTTAGATTCCTGTTACTCTGATGTTGCTCCAAGATATTTAAAGGTCATCACCTGTTCTACACTTTGATTGTAAACGGCGAGTTTGCATCTTCGGGGCTCTTTGGATATAGTGAGTGATTGTGTTTCCGGGTAGATATTTCCATTTTATATTTATTTGTAGTTTGTTCGAACTTATATAAGAGTTGTTGTAGGTTGTCTTCATCGGAGACTATCACTGCATCATCAGCGTAACATTATTTTTATTTCTGCTTTTCCCATTCGATATCCCCTTCCAATCTGTTTTGTTTTTGTAATGATTTCATCCATGATGATGTTAAACAATATAGGGCTTAGGCTGTCTCCTTGTCTAATTCCTGTGTTGACGGGTATTCTCCTTGTTGTTCTGTTTTCTGCTTTTACGAGTGTGTGATTGCCGGTGTTTAGCTCTCTGATGATGGACACAATATTCTGATGAATTTCCATTCTTCTAGGAGTTTTATGACGTCCTTCAGTCTTACTTTATCAAATGCTTGGGTAAGATCTATGAAACCATGAACGCCGGTTTGTTGAATGCAATAGCTTTTTCGGCTATTTGGCGGAGTATGAATATGGCATCTATAGTGGATCTATTGTGTCTGAAACCTTGCTGCTCCTCACATATTCCCGTGCTGGTCACTTCTTCTGCCAATATTTTTGTCAACAGCTTCGAAACTGTGCTGAGAAGGGTGATTCCTCTATAGTTTTTGGGGTCTGTTTTCTCTCCTTTTTTGAAGATTGGGATCGTTATGCTGTCCTTCCATTCTGAAGGTACTTTTTGTAGATATATTTTATTGTAAAAATCTTTTAATTCACCCATGAGTGCATCCCGTCCATACTTGATCATTTCGTTCGTTATCTCGTCTATACCAGGAGATTTTCTGTTTTTTAGAGCGGTTGCCGTTTGTTTGATTTCTCTATCGGTATCTGCCAAGTTGGTGGTGTTTCTTCATTTGTGGGTGTCTCCTTGGTCTCCGTGTTTTCCTCTTTATCACGGTAGAGTTGTTCAAAGTGTTTTTCCCAGTCTTCAGTAGTGATCTTTGAAATCTGGATATATTCGTTAACTGGTCTTCTTCTATTTCTTAGCATATTCCAGATTCTTTTCTGTCCTCCATATAGGTCGTGTTCCATATCGGCAGAGAATATTTTTGCTCAATAGTCATAACATTTACAACTATGAAACAAAAAATTATGTTCAAAAATGAGCAAACGCAAGAGGAATTTTAGAATCAATTTGGAAAAGAAACAACAAAATTTTCACAATTTATTGTGAAAATAAAAAAATACAACCATTTGACCCCGAATTTGTGCTAAATATCTCAAAAATCTAGTTGGAAAACGACAATTTATATATATTGAAATTCAACATCTTGAAGATCGGCAAGGAAGCGTTTGCGAAAAAACAGGAAGTCCTCAATCATTAAACAATGTACATTTTTATCAGCTTAACATCACAATCGCTCCTTCGTTCAATATTGTTAAACTGTACTAAGCGCCAATATTTCCCCAAAGAAATTTTTGCATTTTTTAACTCAGAAAAATGCCCAGGATTGCAAACAACTTAATCCGACTGATTCGGGATCTCCAACAGCATACAAATCATTAATCATTTCCAGTTTATCGGAATGACATCAGAATCTCTTCCTTCGTGTAATAAAATAATAATAAAAAACACTGTTTTATTTTATTATTTTGAGTCGAAAAAAAAAAGATTCTTTTTATCCCATTTCCAAAGAAATGTTGCGTCTATAAAAACGCGGAAATTAAAGATTTTCAAAAGCCATAAAAAGCGCCTTCAACAAGCCAACCCAGTACCCAGAACTTCTCTCCAAACACTAATTTCCTATATCCGGAATACATACATATAAAGCTTAATCCGAAACTCCTTGTCAAATTAATGCGACACATAAAATGTAAATATGATATTCTTATGTGATGGACGTGGGATACCAGTCAAACCTGTTTCCTCCGGCTTTACGACTACAACGAAAGGATTTTCTTGGCAGTTTCGGTTAGCGGAAGTTTGTCTTTGCATTGTGCTTTTACTCATTTTTACTGTTCTTTTGTCGCAGATCCGGAAGGCATCTGTGTTAAATACAAACATCAGATTTGGCCCGACGATATGTACCATCCGCACCAATAGGTCAAACTGTGTATTGCTAATATTGGTTCAAAATCACTACTAACTTTATTAGACAACAGTGAAAATGATCAATATTTTTTAAAGCTCACAAGAGGCATATTTTAAATTTAAAATTTTGTCTCAATATTTATATGAGTTAAGAATGAAACTCTTCTCTGGCTTTGGTAGGTTTGAGACCTAAATGAACATAATTAATACAACAGCAAATTAATAGCGACTTCAAAAGAATATCAAATAGGTTCCCAAGGAAGGCACTGAGGTCTAGCTAACCGATTTGCATTTCCTCTAGTTAACATCAATTGAACATATCCCAGTCTCTTTTCTTTTTAAACAAAAAAACCGCTTCTTTAGTCAATTTGGCGGCCGTTTGGGAATAAGAATATCCGTTTCCTGTTTTTAGCGGTCTAACAATTCACTTCCGCCTCCTACCATTGTACGATCTTATAATAAAAGGATATTAGCGCTTATTGGAGAACCTCCCCTAATACCGGCCGGACATGTCCAGTTAAGGGTAGCTTTCCGGAGGATTGTTAAATCTGTTTTATTGGGTGCGAGGCAGTGAAAGTAAAGGTAATATTTCGTCGCCAATCTTCTTGTTGTGTGTTTGGTGTTTGAGTTTAAATTGTATAGACGCAAATGACACTGCGGTGGAACTTTGCTACATAGAGAATGAATGGAGGAAATAAACTCATTTATCATGCTTTAATAGCTATTTATCGGACTTAAATTTTCATTATAAATCTTACAATTCTAGAGGATTGAGTTAGTGGTAGTTTTATCCACTATTCTTTCGCAGGCCAACTAATGACTGTTCAAACAAATGTTTCTAGTTGTTCATCGGTAGCGCATAGTCATTTGCATGAAATTGTTATTTAAATCGCGCCAGCCAAACAATAAACAATGGCTTCTTACTAATTCCATACGAATAGACGTTTTGACCAAAACCTAAATACCCATTTCATGTGCGTGGATTTCACTTGTACATCCTTGTCTGCTTAATAATTGAATACTAATACTTCCTGTGATTCAGTTCCCCTATGACTAGCTAATCGTCAAATCAGTTTTATTTCCTTTTTTCGAAATGTGAGAGGTATCGAGAAATGCAGCAGCATGAATCAGTTTGGAACCCACAGGCGGGATGTGGTTAGTTTGATTTATATTTACAATTTGTCTGTGAATTACTTAAACCGAAATCAATTACTTTTCATCATAAGAAATAGCTCTTGATTGCAATATCTTAATAATTTTGGAGTTTTATCAGACTAAGAAGGCTTTCACGGCCGGTCAAATCACATATAAAATGTTTTCGGGCTTTGAAGCCGTGGTTCATGGGAATTTCTTCCTGACGTTTCGTCCACAACTGCGGTGGACATTATCAAGGCGATGAGGCAGTGGGCGAAGTTATCTTCCGTGGGAGGCGCTTCAATGGTTTTGGCGTACACGCTGTTTGCCGCAAAACGCGTTCCCAATCTGGATTAAGGATCGTGACTTCTTCTTTCCTGTTAAAATAGTTGTCATGTTTGAAGATCTCAATGGCCTCTCTGGTTGGTCTCGGATAATACCGTTGAGATTGGTGCAAATTGTCCACTTCATCGAAACGTATTTGGGGGCCGTCTAGAAGTGCGTGTTCCGCTACTATAATTTCTGTTTGTCCTAATCTGCAACTTCTTTTATGCTCAGTGATCCTCGTGTTTACCTATCGTTTTGTGGTGCCGATATACGCTCTGCCACAACTGCATGGAACCCCTGAGACTCCTGGTGCCGATAAATGATCCCGTTTGTCCTTGGCCGATCTCAAAGTCTGTTGGATGTTTCGAGTTGGTTTAAAGACTGTTTTCACTGTGTTTCTCCAGTATCCTGCCGATCCTGTCGGTGACTCCATGTATGTATTGGAGGCAAGCCCAACCCTTACGCTCATCATGCGTATCTGTTCCTCAGGACGACCTCCACTGTTTCTTGGTCGAATTGCTCTATTAAAATCGTTCTTGCTGTATCCATTCCAACCGAGAGCTCTTTCTAGGTGTTTCAATTCTCTTTCTAACTCATATGGTTCGCAAATTCTTCTGGCTCTTTCGGTGAGGGTTTTAATGACTCCTCTCTTTTGACTGGGATGATGATTTGATCCACTGTGCAGCTACCGGTCGGTAGGAAACGCGTTTGTCTTGTCTTGTTAAAGGTCAGAGGGGGTCCAGGAAGGTCAGATTGTGAGGGTTGTGTTTCCACCTTGATTGCAAGACGAGTAGTCTGTCCGAGATGGTTTGGTCGATTTGTAATGGGTTTGCTGGGTTGTCGGATCTCGTTATCAGTCTCAGTGCTATCTCTCCTGTTGTCTGTAAATGCCGTTTAGTTTTGTCAGTAGCGTTGGCGAATAAAATATGAGCGTAGTCTATTAGAGGTCTGCAGATCGCTTTGTACAGGGTGATTCACGGTCGATGGCGTATTAGACGTTTAAAGAGATGCCTCATCTATCTGCAAAGTTGTACTACGAAGTCATCGCATATGCTCTATCGGCCTAAAATATTTTCAGCAATGCGAGGTTGCCGCTTATACCGAAAAGTACATACAACTTTGATATTTCAAATGAGACACCATGTATATTGTTGCACGGTTAGATTGGCTGTATAGATCTGATTATTTTTGCATAACAATTCCTATATCTATCTAAAGCGGTTTCCGAAATATTAAATAAAATTCATTATTTTTAATCAAAACGTAGCCCCAAGGAATCTTGTATTACAACGCGATTTCGATCCCTGGAAATTTAAAATTTTGGTACTGGGTTAGGAAAACCCTATGCTTGAGCCGGCGTACAGCAATTTGTTCCAAATTATACAGGATGTCTTGAAAATACTGACCTTTCGGCTTAGAGATAAAACTGCTCCAATTACATTTTTTTCAAATATACACCCTGTATATTATTCAAATACGGAAAGACCGTTGTATTCCCTGCGAAGCGACATATCATGTTTCTATACCAAAGCGTCAAATTTCCGAAAGAAATGGACATTTTGGCAAAATTCGATTATGTCGACTTATGTGTGTATACAGGTGGTTTCATTAAATGTTTTTTTCTAAATGTTAGGTTTCTTTAAATGGGCACAGATCAACTGTCTAGCTGTCTAGCTAGATGTAATATTGCTTATAAATCCCCAGGGAATTGTCATTATGCCTAGGGCGCAGTGAATCGAAATATAAAAATAATTTAATCCACTCGAGTGATAATTTCCAGTCAACCCTTTTCTTCATTCAGTTCTGAAAACACCATCGGCCTTGCAGCATAAACCGACAATTTATTGACCATTTTTATTGTCATTGGTCTTAAATGCCTACCGCAGGTACCACTTCCTCAAACACGATTACCATGGACCTCCCCTTCATCCACATTATTAAAAGCGACTTCCTCAACACCCCGAGAATATTAATGGTTCATCCAATTTCTTGCTCGAGCCAAGTCGGCATCTTTGACCATGATAAACCGTATCCGGTAAGGCGGGGGATACATCTTTTTAGATATAAGGAATCCAGTCGACAAACAGTTTTTGAATGAATGGCTTGTTAGGTGGCTACCGGATGTTTTACAAGGATTTTTGAAGATTTTCTAATAGATTTCCGCCAGTTGGGAAGTTTATTAACGTAATTGCATCAGATAGACCAATGACTGTGATTAGCGTATAATACTGCGGATGTTTTCCAAACATCCTAATATTCAAACAGTTTTCATTTCTTTCCCAACGCTAAATTAGAGAAAACAGCAACCAAACATAATACAATGATTATGTAATTATCATTAGACATTGGTGTTTTCCTCCTGATCATGTCTTTGGGAATTTACCAGTGGAAATTTAGGAAAATTCCCCATATAAGGGGGAATTTGGGATGTGCTAATATCAGTGATATCAGTAATGAGGGCTGATAGGTTTGAAACTGGTTCTGGTTCTTCGGTACTTACTGATGAGGGTGCTGATGGTGACAAAAGCTTGATTGCTTTTCATCCCCATTAAGTTTGTCAAATATGAAAGAAGTATATGATATAAATTAAAAAATAAATTAACACAAAATATAAAAGACGCTTACTATACAAACTATACAAACTACACACACCAACATATCTACTACACACCATAAAGAACTTACTAGAAAACAGACAACTACAAGTACGAATTGACAAAAACACTGTCATTTTCTTTTTCCCCTGAACAAGGGCTCCCTCAAGGATCCCCGCTCTCACCGTTTCTCTACAATATATACTGCCATGACATATAACAATTACAACTTACCAGACAAAAATCAAATCGACAGATCGGCATACATATACAATACGCAGACGGACACGGCCACTTATTGTACATAACAAAACTACTGAGAGAGCAGCTCAAAGACTCCAAACACTAACAAACAACACAATGACATGGTTTTATAAATGGAGGCTAACACCAAAACGCGTCAAAAAAACAACTTCTGCTCACAAACCACAGACTCAACGCTGACTCCCCTACAATAACTGCAGACGGCCAAACGACACAACCAAAAAACGACTTAAATACCTTGGAATCTTATTAAACTGTTTGCGAAGTTTTTTGATTAACTCCTCTCTGTTGTTGTTGCTTGTCTTGTTCAGTTGGTGTTTGTATTTGTTTATTATGTGGTCGTGTGTAGTAATTAGTTTGTGAATTCGGTTGTCTGTCGTTACTGAACCTGGCACCTCAGCCGTTCTCTCGTTGAGGCATTTTACCTTAACGTTTGGGATTCCTTCTATGGGTGCTGTGGGGCGTTTGGGGCACTTCATGCTCCATGCTGCATGATGAGTTGCATGTCACACACTTAGCTAGAAGTGGTGAAGCGCAGACAGTAGTTGGATGGTTTGCATGGCATTTGGCGCACTTAATGGGCTTCTTGCACTCTTCCGACCGATGGTCATATGTACTACATTTACTGCAGGGTGCAGGGATGGGTACAGGTGGTTTGCTTTCTATTATACGGTAGATGCGGCCCAGAAAGTGCACACCTCTATCCGTCATAAGGCTCTCGTAAGTCGCGTGGTCTCCCGTAATCAGACCCATCATTAGAGTAGGCGTCCCTCTTTGTCTTGATATGATTCTCTTGCAGAATCTTATTTGAGGATGGATTTCTTTCAGATGGTTTAGGAACATCTCATTGGTGATGTAGAGGTCGACTCCTGTGGCCACCACTGAAAATGATGACCCGACACTCCGGTTGACATTTGTGCTGATTGGTGGGTTAGAAGAGTTCAACTGCATCTTGAACGACGTGATCACTCCCTGTTGTTTGAGAAGCTCCAGTGTTTTGGTGGTGTTGAACTCGTCGTTGGTTTTGATGACAAAATTATTTTCGTACTTTATCACTATGTCTGTATTTGACTTGTTTTTGCTAAGTGTTGGTGCTGCAATTATGCAGAATGTGGGTGTTGGTTTTAATGAGGTGGATGTCGTAGCGCGTGGTGTTGTTTTGCCTAGTGCCGGTCTTTTCATATCCTGAGTGGGTGTTGTAGGGTTTGATGATTCGGGTGTAGATTTTGGTTTTCTTCCCCGCTTTTTTGACTTAGGCACTGTGAATACCTCATCCTGGGAGGCCAAGTTCGATTCGGACTGAGAACTCCCGGGAGTCATCCTACTTGTTGAGCAGACCTTGTATTCTCAACAGGGTTCGCAAAATCGGTTTAAATATTTAAAATTCTTTTAGTATCGTGCGAAACAAAAAATTGTTTCGATACACTCGCACTGGGCAGGTCTGCTTCCTATCGAGGTAGCAGCACCAATTTAATTTAAAATAATAATTCTCGATATAAATAACAATTACTCTGACCAGAATTCTTGAAATAAAACCGAAACAATACAATTGAAATTATTTGGACTAGTGAAGTTGAAGTCAGCTCTTGGAACTAATAACTCCAAAAGTCGATTCTGAAATGTTCCACCTCATTTCAAAGAAACTATCAAAAAACCAAATACAATAGAAATAAATCCCCAAAATACATGTTTCCACAAGAAAACAATGCCAAAGGAGACCCTGGGCAGATCAGAAACCTTCCTCTTTCCGTCTGATAACAAAAGATGAATTAATCGATTTCCCACTATTCGAAAAAGGCCGATCAAAGACACCCCAGTTATTCAACTCAAGCCAGGAGCTTTCGATCGAAAAATCTGCCAGTAGTCGAAAGCACGCGCTTGGGAGAAGGCAATTGCATCGGTGTTCAGTTCTCCGCAGTCTCTCGCATGAAACAGTGGCGCTCATATACCAATCAATAACGCAAACTTATAAAGAAACGGTTATTTTATAACAAAAAAAAACAGTTGCAGGCAATTTTATTGTCCAGTGAAGAAAGTCATTGAGTTGTTTCGTTGAAGGAAGTTCTACCTGTGGTGGGACTTGGCTAAAAAACGGTAAGAGACTTGGAGAAGATTTTTCTTTTAAATTAGTGTCTACTTGCTTTTAGCGGGTTTCATATACAGACCTGGATGGAATAATGTTCTTAAATTAGAAACGCGCACTGACTCTTGCCCCTATTTATTAATTTATTAGTTACTACAGCCGAAAACATTGATTACGTTCATTTCCTGTTGACTTGCTCACTTTCCTAATCAATATTCAAACGATCGCATTTTAATCTTGCTGTGTCTATTTGGTGATGTTTTTAAGTAATATTGAGTGAAAAGTACAAAAATTTTACTGCAAAAGTTAATTTGATTTTTGGTTGCAATCTTGTCTTGCAATCTTAATGTTTCTTTAGCTTTTCATTAGCTAACTTCTTCACTCTCCCCATTCTAACATCATATGCTATCATTTATTCAATGGGTCTCAAGAATTAATATTAATTACTTTATGACTTACACATAGAACCACCAAGTGGCCACCGTGGTTTCCAGATTTGACGCCAACAGACTTTTCCTTCAAAGTTCAAAATTGACCTTTAATATACCGTAATAGAAACAAATTCGTAATAGGAACAACTCTGTGAAGGTGCGGATAACGATGGTGTATGTTTATGCAGGAAAATGAATCGCCTATTTTAAAAAAAATTTTTTGGATTTTTGAACCAACAGCAAAAGAGTAGTTGATGGTCCAGGAACGACAAAACGCCAGGGTAATTCTTCTTGTCGGGCAAAAAGAATGGCAATGAAACGTATACAGTACACGATCTACTATTACATATACAGGGTGGCTGAATAATCGATCGATTTTAAATGCTTTATAAGTTTAATGAGAGGATACGATATTGGTTGTTTAGGTTTCTTTATTTTTCATATGTATTTTATTAATTTTCAAAAGGTAGTTGTACAAATTTTAAACTTTTAGTTAAGTACTTTAAAGTTACAGGTTTTCAGGCAAACGCTTTCTACAGGGTGACACTTTTTTAGGGTCTAAGACTTTTCAATCTTCATTTTTCGAAGTTTGAAAATCGTGGTTTTAAACGTTGTTTGTTTATTTTTTAACGTGAAATTGTGTTACATCATTTCTTTAAATTTACTTTACGGTTTTAATGGGGGTTTTTGAATGTAGCTTTGCCTGGAATTTTAAATTGAAAAAAAATTGCAACTAATAATTAGAAGAAATATTAGCGCACGATTTTACTTGAAAAAATTTACAAAACATTCGTATAATTATAGCTTTTCAACATAAGTTTCTGACTGGCGACAGTGAAATTTGAAAATTAATGATAAAAGGAGAAATTAAAATTCAAGAATATAATAATATTATTCTAAATTATATAGAAAAAAGTCGCAAATTTCGTCGTTTAATGAATGAACCTTCCAAAGATACTACAAAAGTAAACGAGTTCAATTTGAAAAAAATGACACTCAATGATAAAACGAAAGAAGAGAGAAGAGCTGAAGAAAAATCTGTATTTTGAAAACTAATCAAGATTAATCAAGTGAATTATCACAGGATGAAAAATGAAAATAACATACAAACATACTAGACTTTTGGCACTGATTTGCTCCTAAAAATGTATTTTTTTTATTCGAATATGTATCCATTTAAGTCCAAAAAAGAGAGCGACCCTCGGAAAACTGAAGAATTTTCTTAATAAATGTAACCAAATTAAATGCAGATTAAAGCAAATAAAGACTTGTGAATTTCCAACAGGATTGAAGAAAGGAAACAAACCAAAAAAAAAACATAAATCTGGCAATAGCAAATAAATAAATGCACATACAAATGTCTAACTATTGCGACCTTTCTATTGTTTATTTACCCTTTAATCTCTTAATTGCGTTGTTTTGCGTCGCCTTTAAGCTGTACAGAGGATTATTTCAATAGATGAAGAAAATGTAAAGAACCAATAAATGGAATAAATCCAAAAACAGCGGTTAACACTGAAAATTTTATCAATGATCCACAATTGTTTTCAAACAGAAAAAACTTAAAACAAATCAGGGTATTTTTCGTTTGGAAGAATTCGATTTTTTGCTAAATTAAAGACAACTTAGGAATAGATTATAAACACTTTAAAGATAGATTTAAACAAGAAAAGTTATCGAAAATATAAAAGAAATATCTAACCAATGAGGATCAAAGAACAATTGGAAGATGGAAAGAGGAAAACACAGTTTTCTTTGTAGAAAGTGTCCAAACCTGGTGTGGAAATTGTACTAAAAAGTGAATGGGTTTGAACCAAACAACAGGTTCATGCGATTTCGATTGCAATCTTCGAAATTGTGGTTTTAAACGTGTTTGTTTATTTTTTAACGTGAAATTGTGTTACATCATTTCTTTAAATTTATTTTACGGTTTTAATGGGGGTTTTTGAATGTAGCTTTGCCTGGAATTTTAAATTGAAAAAAAATTGCAACTAATAATTAGAAGAAATATTAGCGCACGATTTTACTTGAAAAAATTAACAAAACATTCGTATAATTATAGCTTTTCAACATAAGTTTCTGACTGGCGACAGTGAAATTTGAAAATTAATGATAAAAGGAGAAATTAAAATTCAAAGAATATAATAATATTATTCTAAATTATATAGAAAAAAGTCGCAAATGTCGTCGTTTAATGAACCTTCCATAGAAACTACAAAAGTAAACGAGTTCAATTTGAAAAAAATGTACACTCAATGATAAAACGAAAGAAGAGAGAAGAGCTGAAGAAAAAATCTGTATTTTGAAAACTAATCAAGATTAATCAAGTGAATTATCACAGGATGAAAAATGAAAATAACATACATACATACTAGACTTTTGGCACTGATTTGCTCCTAAAAATGAATTTTTTTTATTCGAATATGCATCCATTTATGTCCAAAAAAGAAAGCGACCCTCGGAAAACTGAAGAATTTTCTTAATAAATGTAACCAAATTAAATGCAGATTAAAGCAAATAAAGACTTGTGAATTTCTAAAAGGATTGAAGAAAGGAAACAAACCAAAAAAAACATACAAATGTCTAACTATTGCGACCTTTCTATTGTTTATTTAGCCTTTTATCTCTTAATTGCGTTGTTTTGCGTCGCCTTTAAGCTGTACAGAGGATTATTTCAATAGATAAAGAAAATGTAAAGAACCAACAAATGAAATAAATTCAAAAACCAGCGGTTAACACTGAAAATTTTATCAATGATCCACAACTGTTTTCAAACAGAAATAAAACTTAAAACAAATCAGGGTATTTTTCGTTTGGAAGAATTCGATTTTATGATAAATTAAAGACAACTTAGGAGCAGATTATAAACACTTTAAAGATAGATTTAAACAAGAAAAGTTATCGAAAATATAAAAGGAAGAACTAACCAATGAGGATCAAAGAAAAATTGGAAGATGGAAAGAGAAAAACACAGTTTTCTTTGTAGAAAGTGTCCAAACCTTGTGTGGAAATTGTACTAAAAAGTGAATGGGTTTGAGCCAAACAACAGGTTCATGCGATTTCGATTGCAATCTTCGAAATCGTGGTTTTAAACGTTGTTTGTTTATTTTTTAACGTGAATTTGTGTTACATCATTTCTTTAAATTTACTTTACGGTTTTAATAGGGGTTTTTGAATGTAGCTTTGCTTGGAATTTTAAATTGAAAAAAAAATTGCAACTAATAATTAGAAGAAATATTAGCGCACGATTTTACTTGAAAAAATGAACAACACATTCGTATAATTCTAGCTTTTCAACATAAGTTTCTGACTGGCGACAGTGAAATTTGAAAATTAATGATAAAAGGAGAAATTAAAATTCAAAGAATATAATAATATTATTCTAAATTATATAGAAAAAAGTCGCAAATGTCGTCGTTTAATGAACCTTTGAAAGAAACTACAAAAGTAAACGAGTTCAATTTGAAAAAAATGACGCTCAATGATAAAACGAAAGAAGAGAGAAGAGCTGAAGAAAAAATCTGTATTTTGAAAACTAATCAAGATTAATCAAGTGAATTATCACAGGATGAAAAATGAAAATAACATACATACATACTAGACTTTTGGCACTGATTTGCTCCTAAAAATGTATTTTTTTTATTCGAATATGCATCCATTTAAGTCCAAAAAAGAAAGCGACCCTCGGAAAACTGAAGAATTTTCTTAATAAATGTAACCAAATTAAATGCAGATTAAAGCAAATAAAGACTTGTGAATTTCTAAAAGGATTGAAGAAAGGAAACAAGCCAAAAAAAACATACAAATGTCTGACTATTGCGACCTTTCTATTGTTTATTTAGCCTTTTATCTCTTAATTGCGTTGTTTTGCGTCGCCTTTAAGCTGTACAGAGGATTATTTCAATAGATAAAGAAAATGTAAAGAACCAACAAATGGAATAAATTCAAAAACCAGCGGTTAACACTGAAAATTTTATCAATGATCCACATTTGTTTTCAAACAGAAATAAAACTTAAAACAAATCAGGGTATTTTGCGTTTGAAAGAATTCGATTTTTTGCTAAATTAAAGACAACTTTGGAGCAGATTATAAACACTTTAAAGATAGATTTAAACAAGAAAAGTTATCGAATATATAAAAGGAAGAACTAACCAATAAGGATCAAAGAACAATTGGAAGATGGAAAGAGGAAAACACAGTTTTCTTTGTAGAAAGTGTCCAAACCTTTGGTGGAAATTGTACTAAAAAGTGAATGGGTTTGAGCCAAACAACAGGTTCTTGCGATTTCGATTGCAATCTTCGAAATCGTGGTTTTAAACGTTGTTTGTTTCTTTTTTAACGTGAATTTGTGTTACATCATTTCTTTAAATTTACTTTACGGTTTTAATAGGGGTTTTTGAATGTAGCTTTGCCTGGAATTTTGAATTGAAAAAAAATTGCAACTAATAATTAGAAGAAATATTAGCGCACGATTTTACTTGAAAAAATAAACAAAACATTCGTATAATTATAGCTTTTCAACATAAGTTTCTGACTGGCGACAGTGAAATTTGAAAATTAATGATAAAAGGAGAAATTAAAATTCAAAGAATATAATAATATTATTCTAAATTATATAGAAAAAAGTCGCAAATGTCGTCGTTTAATGAACCTTCCATAGAAACTACAAAAGTAAACGAGTTCAATTTGAAAAAAATGTACACTCAATGATAAAACGAAAGAAGAGAGAAGAGCAGAAGAAAAAAATCTGTATTTTGAAAAGTAAGCAAGTTTAATCAAGTGAATCATCACAGGATGAAAAATGAAAATAACATGATAACATACTAGACTTTTGGCACTGATTTGCTCCTAAAAATGTATTTTTTTATTCGAATATGCATCCATTTAAGTCCAAAAAAGAGAGCGACCCTTGGAAAACTGAAGAATTTTCTTAAGAAATGTAACCAAATTAAATGCAGATTAAAGCAAATAAAGACTTGTGAATTTCTAAAAGGATTGAAGAAAGGAAACAAACCAAAAAAAACATAAATCTAGCAATAGCAAATAAATAAATGTACATAAAAATGTCTAACTATTGCGACCTTTCTATTGTTTATTTAGCCTTTTATCTCTTAATTGCATTGTTTTGCGTCGCCTTTAACCTGTAAAGAGGATTATTTCAATAGATAAAGAAAATGTAAAGAATCAATAAATGGAATAAATTCAAAAACAGCGGTTAACACTGAAAATTTTATCAATGATCCACAACTGTTTTCAAACAGAAATAAAACTTAAAACAAATCAGGGTATTTTTCGTTTGAAAGAATTCGATTTTTTGATAAATTAAAGACAACTTAGGAGCAGATTATAAACACTTTAAAGATAGATTTAAACAAGAAAAGCTATCGAAAATATAAAAGGAAGAACTAACCAATGAGGATCAAAGAAAAATTGGAAGATGGAAAGAGTAAAACACAGTTTTCTTTGTAGAAAGTGTCCAAACCTTGTGTGGAAATTGTACTAAAAAGTGAATGGGTTTGAGCCAAACAACAGGTTCATGCGATTTCGATTGCAATCTTCGAAATCGTGGTTTTAAACGTTGTTTGTTTATTTTTTAACGTGAATTTGTGTTACATCATTTCTTTAAAATTACTTTACGGTTTTAATGGGGGTTTTTGAATGTAGCTTTGCTTGGAATTTTAAATTGAAAAAAAATTGCAACTAATAATTAGAAGAAATATTAGCGCACGATTTTACTTGAAAAAATGAACAACACATTCGTATAATTCTAGCTTTTCAACATAAGTTTCTGACTGGCGACAGTGAAATTTGAAAATTAATGATAAAAGGAGAAATTAAATTTCAAAGAATACAATAATATTATTCTAAATTATATAGAAAAAAGTCGCAAATTTCGTCGTTTAATGAATGAACCTTCCAAAGATACTACAAAAGTAAACGAGTTCAATTTGAAAAAAATGACACTCAATGATAAAACGAAAGAAGAGAGAAGAGCTGAAGAAAAAATCTGTATTTTGAAAACTAAGCAAGATTAATCAAGTGAATCATCACAGGATGAAAAATGAAAATAACATGATAACATACTAAACTTTTGGCACTGATTTGCTCCTAAAAATGTATTTTTTTTATTTGAATATGTATCCATTTAAGTCCAAAAAAGAGAGCGACCCTCGGAAAACTGAAGAATTTTATTAATAAATGTAACCAAATTAAATGCAGATTAAAGCAATTAAAGACTTGTGAATTTCTAAAAGGATTGAAGAAAGGAAACAAACCAAAAAAAACATACAAATGTCTAACTATTGCGACCTTTCTATTGTTTATTTAGCCTTTTATCTCTTAATTGCGTTGTTTTGCGTCACCTTTAAGCTGTACAGAGGATTATTTCAATAGATAAAGAAAATGTAAAGAACCAATAAATGGAATAAATTCAAAAACCAGCGGTTAACACTGAAAATTTTATCAATGATCCACAATTGTTTTCAAACAGAAATAAAACTTAAAACAAATTAGGGTATTTTTCGTTTGGAAGAATTCGATTTTATGATAAATTAAAGACAACTTAGGAGCAGATAATAAACACTTTAAAGATAGATTTAAACAAGAAAAGTTATCGAAAATATAAAAGGAAGAACTAACCAATGAGGATCAAAGAAAAATCGGAAGATGGAAAGAGGAAAACACAGTTTTCTTTGTAGGAAGTGTCCAAACCTTGTGTGGAAATTGTACTAAAAAGTGAATGGGTTTGAGCCAAACAACAGGTTCATGCGATTTCGATTGCAATCTTCGAAATCGTGGTTTTAAACGTTGTTTGTTTCTTTTTTAACGTGAATTTGTGTTACATCATTTCTTTAAATTTACTTTACGGTTTTAATAGGGGTTTTTGAATGTAGCTTTGCCTGGAATTTTGAATTGAAAAAAAATTGCAACTAATAATTAGAAGAAATATTAGCGCACGATTTTACTTGAAAAAATAAACAAAACATTCGTATAATTATAGCTTTTCAACATAAATTTCTGACTGGCGACAGTGAAATTTGAAAATTAATGATAAAAGGAGAAATTAAAATTCAAAGAATATAATAATATTATTCTAAATTATATAGAAAAAAGTCGCAAATGTCGTCGTTTAATGAACCTTCCATAGAAACTACAAAAGTAAACGAGTTCAATTTGAAAAAAATGACACTCAATGATAAAACGAAAGAAGACAGAAGAGCTGAAGACAAAATCTGTATTTTGAAAACTAAGCAAGATTAATCAAGTGAATCATCACAGGATGAAAAATGAAAATAACATGATAACATACTAGACTTTTGGCACTGATTTGCTCCTAAAAATGTATTTTTTTTATTCGAATATGCATCCATTTAAGTCCATAAAAGAGAGCGACCCTTGGAAAACTGAAGAATTTTCTTAATAAATGTAACCAAATTAAATGCAGATTAAAGCAAATAAAGACTTGTGAATTTCTAAAAGGATTGAAGAAAGGAAACAAATAAAAAAAAACATAAATCTGGCAATAGCAAATAAATAAATGCACATACAAATGTCTAACTATTGCGACCTTTCTATTGTTTATTTAGCCTTTTATCTCTTAATTGCGTTGTTTTGCGTCGCCTTTAACCTGTAAAGAGGATTATTTCAATAGATAAAGAAAATGTAAAGAACCAATAAATGGAATAAATTCAAAAACAGCGGTTAACACTGAAAATTTTATCAATGATCCACAACTGTTTTCAAACAGAAATAAAACTTAAAACAAATCAGGGTATTTTTCGTTTGAAAGAATTCGATT
Source organism: Dendroctonus valens (assembly GCA_024550625.1). NCBI lineage: Eukaryota > Metazoa > Arthropoda > Insecta > Coleoptera > Curculionidae > Dendroctonus > Dendroctonus valens. The sequence continues at coordinate 1,397,420 of JAJTJO010000072.1, forward strand.
TTTTGATAAATTAAAGACAACTTAGGAGCAGATTATAAACACTTTAAAGATAGATTTAAACAAGAAAAGTTATCGAAAATATAAAAGGAAGAACCAACCAATGAGGATCAAAGAACAATTGGAAGATGGAAAGAGGAAAACACAGTTTTCTTTGTAGAAAGTGTCCAAACCTTGTGTGGAAATTGTACTAAAAAGTGAATGGGTTTGAGCCAAACAACAGGTTCATGCGATTTCGATTGCAATGAAACGCCATAAAACCCATTCCTTATAATAGCACGGGTAATTGCTTAATTATTACGGACAAATTACCTTAGCCAGTTTGAAACAAATATACTTCTTAATAGCTTCCGGTGCGCCACGTCTATTATTAGATTGGGTGGCAGTACGGATATTATTAATATATTTGCCGATTGCGAAAAATTACTGAACTTGTGTGTCTGGAAGAAAAGGACATTTTGCAATTTTGTTTCCGTTTTGTCATGTCAGCAGCTCGTTTGTTTATTCTTATATCAGTCTGGTCAATTGAATGCACGCACACTAACCACGTGTGATGGAAAGAGTTGGATAGAATTGCTTTTCATTTAAAAAATGTTCCCCTGTTGATATCTTTCAAATGTCGTAAAAGTTGAGAAAATTAAAACAAAAAAGAAATTCACTCAGTAACTGCTTAGAAAATCAACGTGGAAAAAAAGAGAAAAGAACAATAATAATGTTGGATAAGGAGGATAAAAGGAAAAAAAAGGATATGAGGAAAAAGTTGGATAAAGAGAGATGTCAAAAACTAATAACGGCATTGAAAAAATTGAATTTACATAGGATTTTCATATAAAAAACAAGCGCTTTTTTAAATTACTGTCAACACCTAAAGCGAATTAATTTTTGGTATAAAGAGAAAACAGAAACAAAAACGACATTCACTCTGTAAGCTTAGGAAAACAACGTAGAAAAAATGGCCTTATAACATGGTGGTTTCAATTTAAATCGAAGAAGAAATTTGAGATGAAACGCTAAACAATCGGCTTCTTGAGTGTTGAGATGTTCAATGATAGATCGAGGGAAAAAATAAAGAAATAGAAATCAAGCGCCAATAATGACGACGATGATAAATGGCAGCAAAAAAATACAATTTCCACTAGACTTTCATATAAAAAAGTTATGCAAAAGGCGCATCTTCATATTTCAGCTCGAACGATAATCAAAAGTTCACGAGGGTTTTTATGTAGACATTTAAAATAGTTAAAGTGAATTTTAAATTACCGTCGACACCTGAAACGAATTAATTTTCGGTGAAGTGAAAATCTAAGCCCGTTAATGGCAAACTGTCACTTCCAATCACCATCTAAAGGCTTGGGTCGTAAAGCCGTGGAGAAAATCACGTCTTCCTGTTTGCACAGCGAATGGTTTGAATGCAACAGACATAAAAACACAAATTTAGGACATTTTCCCATTTAGTTTCCCCGTAGGAGAATGTGGAATTTTAAAAATAGACAATGCCAGTTTAACTGGCTGATTTACGGGGTTCAAATTTCTGTGCAACAGTAAATCCGTTCGAAAATAGATGTTGTTATTGGTTTCAGGGGATTCTGTTTTCCAATTTTCTCGGAAGAATTCCATGATGGGATTTATGATGTTATTTTTACCAGTTGGAAAGTGGAAAACCGCATCCAAATTGGGCGGCCAGGTGTTATGAACGCCAGCCGTAATACAGGGAGGGCATAATATTTTTACATACTAAATAGGAACGTGTGGAGTCAGCGTTGTATTATACCGAAAGGACATGGACGCGGCACAGGATATCCGTATCCTTGGTTACATAAAAGCAATATAAAAGCATCCAAACAGGAAAAGGAAATATATTATCACCCGATTTTCAATTGCCATTATCGTTCGCTTTTTTCCGTTTCATTCAATATGCACAAAATGCAAAAATCCTGTGTGTTTTTCGGTTTTGTTTGGCACGATAATGATAATAATGGCAATGAAACTGAGCAGGATTATGGATCGGTTCGACAGTGTAATTAAACTCGGTTTTGTCGTCGGTTAAAAGCGAAAATTACACGTCAATTGAATGAAACGCCGTAAAAGGACACAGGAATTCACCATACCATTAATGTGACCAAAATGAGATTTTTTAACGTTCCAATTTAACTGGGCCAAGGTCTAATTTCCCTTGTAGCTCGAGTATAATAAATGTACCATTAAAACGTGCATTAACTTTAAGGGCGATATACTTTTTAAGTACTCTATGTATGTAGAGGGCTCTGTGTGTCTGGCTGACATGATTAGGCAACCCAACGTGCTAAGACAGACGGAAACTTGCTCTTCGTACCAGCAATTATTCTTGCTGGGCACTTTTATAAGTCTCCAGGTTGGAGTCTGTTGAAAAAATTAATGGAATTAATTGGAAAATTTAAAAAAAATGGTTAAAAAGTTGTTTGAGGCAAAACGTGACCCAATTTTGTATGGTCTTAACAGTTTTGTATTTTGCAGCTGCAACTAAGCATATTATATGTCCAAGAACCGATTAAAGGGTTGGGAACAGGGAATTCACCCTGTATATTATACAAATAAGGTAAATTTATTGCTAATTGATCTAAAAAGTCGATATAAACTGCTCAACAAAATCAACGTTACACTGACAAATTTGGACCAACTTTGGAACTGGATGAATGCTGATTGCTGCGAGCGATTCTATTTCAGTTTCAAGCGTTATTTAGTGCAATTCTTTTTCGGTTAGTGTGTGTTTTTTGCAACAAATTAGTCATTCAGATACATTTGCTACAGGGTGGCAACTAAAACAATGCAAAATTGCGGAAAGGGTGCAATTTTGCCAAATGTTGATCAAAAAACCGTTATTTTTAAATTCAACACCACTCGCATTAAGACATAGACCTCGTACCTCGAAAAAACTTTTTGAATTTTTCGGTCATGTCGATTATTTACAGAGTGGTCTTAAAAAAATCAACTTTTTGGTATTGCAGTGATATTTTGTTCATTTAAACCGATTAGCAAAATCTAAGTCTCATGTTGCAGCTAAAACTTCGCAGTCGACTTTAGAAAAAATATATATATACCGGGTTGCATAAATGAACGAAATTTTTGAAAATAGGCTTCATTTAGCTGAAAATCTTCCAGAATTACACAATTTTTTATGCAACCCTGTATAGCGAATTTTCGTCTTGAATTGCCCATGAAGTTTTAGCTTCAACAAGAGCTGAAGATCGTGACATTTGGACCAAGAGTAGAAAAATTATCTGTGCAAGACCAAGGCGTTCATTTTTAGAGACCATCCTGTAAACAAAAGGGGTGGCCCAAAAATTCAAAAACCGTTTCGAGCTATTTCATTTATGTTTAAACTTTTGATGTTGAGATCCCAAAAAACCTAATTTTTATATATCTAATTTATATACTTAATAAAGCAAAATTTCACATTTTTTTATTTGCTGCCCTGTAGAAATTTATGAGGTGCAATAACGCTTCAAGTGGAAACCAATTCGCTTGAAGAAGTTCCAAAGAAAGGGCAAATTTGGCTGTGTAACGTTCATTTTGTTGAGCAGTTTAGTTCATTTTTATCTCTTTAAAAAGATTTTTCTTTTCATATTTCTAAAACCGAGAATTAGTGAGATTTTTAGCATGTTAATTCTTAAAAATTATTGCAGGTCCTCAACAAACTACAATTTTTCGTTTTTTGAACCAATTTAACTGTAAATCGATTGAAAAATACTTGTTTGTAGCAAAGAAGGATTTGAATACGAATTTCCTATCTGTTCTGACAAACCTGGGAATATCGCTTCTACTATTTTTGCTTAAATTTGATTTAATTAATGATTCTATACAGTGTCCCAAAACACGGGGCCATACTTCAGTAGCATTTTTTGTGCTTCTGTGAGAAAAAGAACCAATTTAAATGCAAATCTTCTCCTGAGTTTGAAGCGGATCAAAATCGAAAAAAACGCAGTTTAAAGCATATTTATTTACATTCGATTTCCGTTTCCCTACAGAGTGTCCCAAAATACAGTGCTGTTCGTGAATATATTTTTGTGTGTTTATCCAACAAGAAGCAATTTAGAAACAAATCGTCTTTTGAGTTTGAAGCAGACCAAAATTGAAATAATAACGGTATCATTGGGCTTCTACCAAAATTACGGGTCAGGAAACTTTAGAAAAGACATCCCTAGATATATTTGCTTAAATTTGATTTTAGTTTCTATACAGTGTCCCAAAATACGGGGCCATACTTTAGTAGCATTTTTTGTGCTTCTGTGAGAAAAAGAACCAATTTAAATTCAATTCTCCTCCTGAGTTTGAAGCGGAACAAAATCGAAAAACGCAGTTTAAAGCATATTTATTTACATTCGATTTTCGTTTCTCTACAGAGTGTCCCAAAATACAGTGCTGTTCGTGAATATATTTTTGTGACTTTGTCCAACAAGAAACAATTTAGAAACAAATCGTCTTTTGAGTTTGAAGCAGACCAAAATTGAAAAAATAACGATATCATTGCGCTTCTACCAAAATTACGGGTTGGGAAACTTTAGAAAAGACATCCCTAGATATATTTGCTTAAATTTGATTTTAGTTTCTATACAGTGTCCCAAAATACGGGGCCATACTTCAGTAGCATTTTTTGTGCTTCTGTGAGAAAAAGAACCAATTTAAATGCAAATCTCCTGCTGAGTTTGAAGCGGAACAAAATCCAAAAACGCAGTTTAAAGCATATTTATTTACATTCGATTTTCGTTTCTCTACAGAGTGTCCCAAAATACAGTGCTGTTCTTGAATATATTTTTGTATGTTGGTCCAACAAGAAACAATTTAGAAACAAATCGTCTTTTGAGCTTGAAGCAGACCAAAATTGAAAAAATAACGGTATCATTGCGCTTCTACCAAAATTACGGGTCAGGAAACTTTAGAAAAGACATCCCTAGATATATTTGCTTAAATTTGATTTTAGTTTCTATACAGTGTCCCAAAATACGGGGCCATACTTCAGTAGCATTTTTTGTGCTTCTGTGAGAAAAAGAACCAATTTAAATGCAATTCTCCTCCTGAGTTTGAAGCGGAACAAAATCGAAAAAAACGCAGTTTAAAGCATATTTATTTACATTCGATTTCCGTTTCCCTACAGAGTGTCCCAAAATACAGTGCTGTTCGTGAATATATTTTCGTGTGTTTGTCCAACAAGAAACAACTTAGAAACAAATCGTCTTTTGAGTTTGAAGCAGACCAAAATTGAAAAAATAACGGTATCATTGCGCTTCTACCAAAATTACGGGTTAGGAAACTTTAGAAAATACATCCCTAGATATATTTGCTTAAATTTGATTTTAGTTTCTATACAGTGTTCCAAAATACGGGGCCATACTTCAGTAGCATTTTTTGTGCTTCTGTGAGAAAAAGAATCAATTTAAATGCAAATCTCCTCCTGAGTTTGAAGCGGAACAAAATCCAAAAACGCAATTTAAAGCATATTTATTTACATTCGATTTTCGTTTCTCTACAGAGTGTCCCAAAATACAGTGCTGTTCTTGAATATATTTTTGTGTGTTGGTCCAACAAGAAGCAATTTAGAAACAAATCGTCTTTTGAGTTTGAAGCAGACTAAAATTGAAAAAATAACGGTATCATTGCGCTTCTACCAAAATTACGTGTCGGGAAACTTTAGAAAAGACATCCCTAGATATATTTGCTTAAATTTGATTTTAGTTTCTATACAGTGTCCCAAAATACGGGGCCATACTTCAGTAACATTTTTTGTGCTTCTGTGAGAAAAAGAATCAATTTAAATGCAAATCTCCTCCTGAGTTTAAAGCGGAACAAAATCGAAAAAAACGCAGTTTAAAGCATATTTATTTACATTCGATTTCCCTTTCCCTACAGAGTGTCCCAAAATACAGTGCTGTTCGTGAATATATTTTTGTGTGTTTGAAAGTCAAGAAAAGAAAGAAACAAGAAACTGGGAAAAAGACATTCAAAAACAAATTTATTTAAATTCAATTTTAATGTATATACCGAGTGTCCCAAAAGACGGTGCAACACCACAATAGGATTTTCTGACAAAAGACAAAACCTCCTTTTAAAACAGTGATCCAAGAACCAAAAACCTCGGGAAGGCAGATCTGCAAACATCTCCGAAATGTGGTTATTTAAAAAAAACCGGTCACACCCGTCTTTTAAAGGAATTTATTTATCAAGGGCCTGCATGGCACAGCTCACGAGGAACCCAAAGAAATGCCCATCTCTCGGAAGATTCTTCGGAATGTGACAAACAGTTTGGGACGCGGGTGTGGTTGAGCTGAAACTGGTTTCGATTACACCTACTCATATCTTTAACTACTCGATGTTACGGAGGTCAATTAAACTATTTTTCAAGCTACATTGTTTCGACGACCGATATCATAGCATACGGGTGGATCAAGTAATTAGATCCGAATTAATTGCTCGTTGCGTAATTTACGAAATTGGTAAATTAAAGTGGCATCTGGACGCGAGGAATTTCGGTTCAAAGGTGACTTTTAGTCACAAGTGCTCAAACACGTACTCAAACAAATGTAGTTCATTTGCTCGGTCAGATTAAGTGCAGCTAGCTGCCATAAAAAGGCCATGAGTCCCTTATAAGGCAAGTCGAATGACGAAATAAGAAAAATCTCAAAAACATTGAAATATATGCCAGTAATTCATTTCATTGCCATCCGAGTTATTGCATCCTGTATTAAACAGCTCAATGACTGACGAGGATGCGAGTTACTCATTTCTTTCATTTACCTTTTAAGCTTAGTACCTCAGGAAGCGTTTGTTTATTATAATATTTACTTAGCGGAGGTACTTAACAACTTATTTACACAAACAAAGCTTCATTTAACCGCTTTATGTGCTTACTAATCGTTCGGGTTTTATGCCGCAATTCTACACTCTGAACTGGAGGATATTTCCTTGTTTAGATGAGAAATAGTTTCATCACCATCCGGAGGAAGTATTTTAGCGATTGTCCATAATTTTGGAGAACTAAAGACACATTTTGTTTAGGCAGTTTTCGTACGGAAAACAATACAAATGGATACATTGAAAGCTAAACTCATCACAATCAGAAAGCAGAAATTGCAATTTAAAATCCACCAACCGAAATAAGTAAGCTTTCGTATATAATACACGATCAACTTCCTCAAGATCTCGGTAATTAACGAAGCACCAGTACCTACTTCCGCTAAGTCGAGCATTTTTTAAATAATTTTATGGTGTTTGGCGCATTATTAAAAATATTTGCCAGTGCATGAAAGAAATGCTCGGGCTTTGAATCTAGAATTAATGAAATTTAAATAAAGATGCCCCCCTAATAGCGAAACAAAAGGAAGACTCTTATACATTATTAATCGTTGTGCGCTCGTTCAAATTGCGCCTCTTTTGTTCATTGTATTATAATAAACCATTATTTTTCGGATATCCCGTATTTATATTTATAATAAGCAAATTTACTTAGATGTTTTGTCTTAATTACCGTGTGCAGCGTAAGACGTTGCTTATAGTGGCAGCCCGCGGAAACCTTCCCAGAGGAAGGAACAGAACAATTTTGCAATTCTATTGTTTTTTTCCTTCGTTTTGATGGCTATTGTTAGTAAAGTGTTACGGGAGAACATTTATATTGGAATTTTTATGCATAAATAGGCTAAATGCTGATGGTTCTATATGCAAACAAGGTGAATCAATTTTTATTCTAAAAACTTGAAAATGAGGTGGGTAATAGAGCTCACAAAAGTACAGGGTGTGCAAACTAAAAATGTGATTTTTCCACCCTCAACTCTTGCAGTTTTTCAGATAGTTGGCTCAAATGTGAACGCACGAAATGATTTTTTGTATGTTAAGCAACTTGCAAATAACTAAAATAAGATAAGAGACAGAAACTTTTGTAAATTGAACAAAGAATTAGGACAGTTTAAGCTAGGCATTAGTGGCGTACCTCGGGCGTAACCTATGGGCCAAATTTAAGGTAAATATCTCAAAAAGTTAGAACGGAAAAACCAAATAAAATTTGTAATTTTAACACTTTGTATCTGCTAAACGAACCGCTTACCGACATATTTTTGTCAGTTCTATCTCTTCCCTATCGGAAATTGAATCACTTTGTATAACTACAAACTTGTTTCTTCGCTGATTATCGTCTGTTCTTCAGCTAATGAATTAATATCGAAGATTAGTGAACGTTTCTTGCCGAGAGTCTATCATCTTCTACAAAAACTTTCATCTAGGCCCCTCAGGGATGGAATAGTAAAACTTAGAAAGATTTTTGCAAAAAGTGCGAGTGAGAAATTGTGGAGCAACTGGACAGATATGAAGAAAACTACCAGACTATTGGCACAGAAAAAAGCAATAAAAGAAGACGGCTTTATTGATAGGACCATCATAGAAAATATAGACAAGAAGTCAGTTAATAACTTTAAGAAACTAGTTGCTTAATAACTCCATTAAAGTATTAATTGCCAAATAAAATGCTCAACAATTGAATTATTACACTGCAAAATGTGTTCAAACTAGATAATTTTTTATTGGTGCAGGCGATTTCATTTCTGTTTGAAGCGTTATTTCGTCCAGTTATTTTACTATCAGTCCCGGTTTTTTGCAAAAATTCAGTATTTTAGATAAAGTTTCTACAGGGTGTGCAATGAAACAATGCAAATTTTCAGCATGCTCCCAGTTCAACAAAAAAAAAGTCTGTTTGGACAGCAAAGGCATAAAGATGTACCTCATATCTCAAAACGGATTTGCTGCAAAACTAAATGCTGATGGTTCTATATGCAAACAAGGTGATTCAATTTTTATTCTAAAAACTTGAAAATGAGGTAGGTAATAGAGCTCACAAAAGTACAGGGTGTGCAAACTAAAAATGTGATTTTTCCACCCTCAACTCTTGCAGTTTTTCAGATAGTTGGCTCAAATGTGAACGCACGAAATGATTTTTTGTATGTTAAGCAACTTGCAAATAACTAAAATAAGATAAGAGACAGAAACTTTTGTAAATTGAACAAAGAATTAGGACAGTTTAAGCTAGGCATTAGTGGCGCACCTCGGGCGTAACCTATGGGCCAAATTTAAGGTAAATATCTCAAAAAGTTAGAACGGAAAAACCAAATAAAACTTATAATTTCCACATTTTGTATCTCCGAAACGAACCGCTTACCGACATATTTTTGTCAGTTCTATCTCTTCCCTATCGGAAATTGAATCACTTTGTATAACTACAAACTTGTTTCTTCGCTGATTATCGTCTGTTCTTCAGCTAATGAATTAATATCGAAGATTAGTGAACGTTTCTTGCCGAGAGTCTATCATCTTCTACAAAAACTTTCATCCAGGCCATTCAGGGATGGAATAGTAAAACTTTTTGGAATAGTAGAATTTTTGCAAAAAGTGCGAGTGAGAAATTGTGGAGCAACTGGACAGATATGAAGAAAACTACCAGACTATTGGCACAGAAAAAAGCAATAAAAGAAGACGGCTTTATTGATAGGACCATCATAGAAAACATAGACAAGAAGTCAGTTAATAACTTTAAGAAACTAGTTGCTTAATAACTCCATGAAAGTATTAATTGCCAAATAAAATGCTCAACAAATGAATTATTACACTGCAAAATGTGTTCAGACTAGATAATTTTTTATTGGTGCAGGCGATTTCATTTCTGTTTGAAGCGTTTAGTTTACTCCAATTATTTTACTATCAGTCCCTGTTTTTTGCAAAAATTCAGTATTTTAGATAAAGTTTCTACAGGGTGTGCAATGAAACAATGCAAATTTTCGGCATGCTCCCAGTTCAACAAAAAAAAAGTCTGTTTGGACAGCAAAGGCATAAAGATGTACCTCATATCTCAAAACGGATTTGCTGCAAAACTAAATGCTGATGGTTCTATATGCAAACAAGGTGATTCAATTTTTATTCTAAAAGCTTGAAAATGAGGTAGGTAATAGAGTTCACAAAAGTACAGGGTGTGCAAACTAAAAATGTGATTTTTCCAGCCTCAACTCTTGTAGTTGTTCAGATAGTTGGCTCAAATGTGAACGCACGAAATGATTTTTGTATGTTAAGCAACTTGCAAATAACTAAAATAAGATAAGACGCAGGAACTTTTGTAAATTGAATAAAGAATTAGGACAGTTTAAGCTAGGCATTAGTGGCGCACCTCGGGCGTAACGTATGGGCCAAATTTAAGGTAAATATCTCAAAAAGTTAGAACGGAGAAACCAAATAAAATTTATAATTTCAACACTTTGTATCTGCTAAACGAACCTCTTACGGAGCTATTTTTGTCAGTTCTATCTCTTCCCTATCGAAAATTGAATCACTTTGTATAACTACAAACTTGTTTCTTCGCTGATTATCGTCTGTTCTTCAGCTAATGAATTAATATCGAAGATTAGTGAACGTTTCTTGCCGAGAGTCTATCATCTTCTACAAAAACTTTCATCTAGGCCCTTCAGGGATGGAATAGTAAAACTTAGAAAGATTTTTGCAAAAAGTGCGAGTGAGAAATTGTGGAGCAACTGCAGATATGAAGAAAACTACCAGACTATTGGCACAGAAAAAAGCAATAAAAGAAGACGGCTTTATTGATAGGACCATCATAGAAAACATAGACAAGAAGTCAGTTAATAACTTTAAGAAACTAGTTGCTTAATAACTCCATTAAAGTATTAATTGCCAAATAAAATGCTCAACAAATGAATTGTTACACTGCAAAATGTGTTCAAACTAGATAATTTTTTATTGGTGCAGGCGATTTCATTTCTGTTTGAAGCGTTTAGTTTACTCCAATTATTTTACTATCAGTCCCTGTTTTTTGCAAAAATTCAGTATTTTAGATAAAGTTTCTACAGGGTGTGCAATGAAACAATGCAAATTTTCGGCATGCTCCCAGTTCAACAAAAAAAAAGTCTGTTTGGACAGCAAAGGCATAAAGATGTACCTCATATCTCAAAACGGATTTGCTGCAAAACTAAATGCTGATGGTTCTATATGCAAACAAGGTGATTCAATTTTTATTCTAAAAGCTTGAAAATGAGGTAGGTAATAGAGCTCACAAAAGTACCGGGTGTGCAAACTAAAAATGTGATTTTTCCAGCCTCAACTCTTGTAGTTGTTCAGATAGTTGGCTCAAATGTGAACGCACGAAATGATTTTTTGTATGTTAAGCAACTTGCAAATAACTAAAATAAGATAAGACGCAGGAACTTTTGTAAATTGAATAAAGAATTAGGACAGTTTAAGCTAGGCATTAGTGGCGCACCTCGGGCGTAACGTATGGGCCAAATTTAAGGTAAATATCTCAAAAAGTTAGAACGGAGAAACCAAATAAAATTTATAATTTCAACACTTTGTATCTGCTAAACGAACCTCTTACGGAGCTATTTTTGTCAGTTCTATCTCTTCCCTATCGAAAATTGAATCACTTTGTATAACTACAAACTTGTTTCTTCGCTGATTATCGTCTGTTCTTCAGCTAATGAATTAATATCGAAGATTAGTGAACGTTTCTTGCCGAGAGTCTATCATCTTCTACAAAAACTTTCATCTAGGCCCTTCAGGGATGGAATAGTAAAACTTAGAAAGATTTTTGCAAAAAGTGCGAGTGAGAAATTGTGGAGCAACTGCAGATATGAAGAAAACTACCAGACTATTGGCACAGAAAAAAGCAATAAAAGAAGACGGCTTTATTGATAGGACCATCATAGAAAACATAGACAAGAAGTCAGTTAATAACTTTAAGAAACTAGTTGCTTAATAACTCCATTAAAGTATTAATTGCCAAATAAAATGCTCAACAAATGAATTGTTACACTGCAAAATGTGTTCAAACTAGATAATTTTTTATTGGTGCAGGCGATTTCATTTCTGTTTGAAGCGTTTAGTTTACTCCAATTATTTTACTATCAGTCCCTGTTTTTTGCAAACATTCAGTATTTTAGATAAAGTTTCTACAGGGTGTGCAATGAAACAATGCAAATTTTCGGCATGCTCCCAGTTCAACAAAAAAAAAGTCTGTTTGGACAGCAAAGGCATAAAGATGTACCTCATATCTCAAAACGGATTTTGAAATGTTTGCCTGTTTCTTTTATTTACAGGGTGGTCTAAAAAAATCAGCTTTTTGGTGTTGCGGTGATAAAAAAATTTCTCTTGAACCGATTTTGGAAATCCGGAAGGAAAACTTAATAATCGACTTAATTTTTTATTTAGATCACCCTGTAAGTAAAAGAGATAGACCAAAATTTGAAGAACAATTTCGGGACAGCAAATCCAAAAAACTTGTTCAATTGGTCGAAGTATGCCGAATATTCAGAAATGTGGTATTGTTTCAATTCACACCCTGTAGAAACTTTATCTGAAGGACTCAATTTTTGCAAAAACACGGACTAACAGAAAAATATCTGGACTCGATAACACTCAAACAGAAATCGAATCGCTAGCAGCAATCAGAATTTATCCAGTTTCAAAGTTACGGAAAATTTGGCCCTGTAACATTCTTTGTTGAGTGGTTTATACAGGGTGATTCAAAATTGGCGTCATTCCTTTTAAGGGACTCACTTGCAATAGATGTTCGGGTTCCAGGCACAGAGGAACAGGTATTGGAGATAATTGCAGCAGAGCTTTCCCAGGCACCGGATAATTACCATGTATGTAAGATACACAGGACACAAGGACACATTAAATCCCTGATCTTCCCAACACCGGTACAAATTGAGCAGGAGTTAATTAACCGAATACGAGAAGCCGCTCAAAATGTGAACCCACACTGCTGAGAAGAGTACACAGGCACAAACATGGGAATTATTGGAAACTGATTGATTTTGACCGGGAAAAGCTTGATGTAACTCGAAAACTCTGAAGCATTTGGTAATTTTACATAATATACAGGGTGTTAAATGTAAAATAGCAAATTTCGCCTTAATCAGGGGCGAAATATTGAAAGAACATCCTTTATTATTATGCTAAAGCAGTCCTTATCCAAGTTAATGAGAGAGAATGGGCTTTTATAAAGTACAACTTAAACAAAAATAATCACCAAAAAAAACTAGGTTTTACTGCCGAAAAACGAGTTTATTTGATAACAAACAGTGCCGAAATATACAGTGCTCTGTTTAAAGATCTTTTAATGAATTTTCACAGAAATTTCCAGTTAAGTAATTGACTTGATCAACTTAACATTGAACCCATTAACAAGTCACATTCCATCATATCAAATATAACTGACAATCTAGTAAAACATCAATCAATTACACCGTCGTTTATTAGTAACAAACACATGTTGCTTGTGTAATAATTTCCAAATAATCTCGCTTCCCTTTCGCTGTGGATTTGGGAAAATAAACAACAATTACATTTATCGGTATATCTCGACCAACATCCTGCCTCCACTGTTTTATTCGTCTCGTTCATCGGTTAATATTGTTTTTTTTTTCGTTGCCTCCTTTAATACCGGTATCAGTTTTCCGTTGATTTCTATGCATCTATTGTATAATTAATTTGCTTTCGATGCAAATGATGTCCGCATCCTGTGTGGCGCTTCCAATATGGACAGTCAGTCTTGCATTATCCAAAAATACGAGTTTTTATTCCAACAGGCCGCCACACAGGGAGATTAGTGCTTCCTGTCGAATCAAAGCAACATTCGCCGAAATTTCGACGGCCCTTGAAGATGCCTTTTTGACACATCCTCCAAAGGGGGCGTCAAGTCTCATAATGGCTCTTTCATTCGAAAATAGTTGCGGATGCTCTAAAGCGGAAACACCATACGTTCGGAACCACCCCTTCCTGTATAGTAAATCGCATTTTTACCCCCGCTTGCAAGGGATGTTAATTGGGCCCTTTATTGTTGACGGGATATCCTGTTTTGGGGAAATATTTAGACCTTTGTGGTGGAAATGAGTGAATTAATACAACAAAAGAATTGGCCGAATTGAACGTTGTCCTTAAGGGATTTTTTCACCGCTGAATGATTTATGGTCAGTGTATTTAAGTCAATTAATTATAATCAAAAGAGTAATCGCTTTAGAACACTCCCTTGTGGCGATGGGTAAGATTAATTGAAACTTGTTCCATTTTTCAAACCGTTAATGGCCCTAATGATGTCAGTAGTTTATTTAGAGAAAACCGATAGAGTTTATGAATTTTTCATTTACTTTTCGTTTCTTCATCCTCTTTACCTAGGGATTTTCACTACTCAATTTGTCATTTTAAGCTTTTTTCGTTATAAAATTGCATTGAATTGAATTAGCACTTTTTTACATTTTCTTTATTCTTCGGTCCGACTTTTCATCAATTAATTTATTGTGAAATGTGTGTAAATTATAAAGTTGCGATAAATGTAAATCCTTCCGTGGAAAATCCAACCCAAATATATTCTTTATTGTAATTGAAATGTTACTCTATTTGATCTTACTTTTATTTTTTTCACCGCGTTTTTTTTTATTAAATTAATTAGTTTTATGGCGAAATTAGAACTGCGACAACCTGGAATGCCGCTTATCAATTCCTGGCAGTAAATCGGTAGCAGAAATATAGTTAATAGATAAATATGTATGACTAAATATCGGATTTCCAGAAATAGCGATTTTGTCAGCTTCTATGTTAATCAGTCGCTATCTATAAGAGGTTTGCATGAGGAAAATCAATTATGTAACATCAAACTAAAAAGGAATGAAAATAGTCAGTGAAAATGTTGCATCAGAACTTAACTATAAAACAGGAAATAAATAAATCTCCGTTATTTCCAGCAAGCAAATTGTTAGATATCCAGATGCAATCGTTATGAATTTTCGTAAAATTGCCATGATTCATGCAATTGAATTAGGTTGTAATTCCTTTCCCTTTACACGTTTTTCGAAACTTTTATTATCAGCCATTATCTGTCGTCTTGATGCACTTATTTGTTTGTCCGTTTTATTGCACAGATTCATAAAAACCTTTATTGTAATTTTCTGCCATTTTCTAACAGTTTTATTTGCGATTCCAAGCAGCAATTTGTTTTTAACTTCTGTAATATTATTTGCGATTTTTTACAGGATTATTTCCCCTTAGACTATATTAACTTCAATTGATATGCGCTATTTAAAAAAGGCACTAGTCTTTATCAGTGCGTTTTTCTTTGCATTTAATTTCGTTTTTTTTTAACGTCTATGATTAGTAATTTATTGCCTTTTCTGTCATCTTGTTGCACTTATTGGTTTGTTCTATTTTAGTGCACAGATTCATAAAATTCTTTAAAACAGTTTTATTTGGGCTTGCAAGCAGCAACTTGTTTTTAACTTCTGTAGTACTTTCTGCGATTTTAACGGGATTTTCGTGTAATTTTATCTTTTTAAACGTTTATTAGCTAGTAATTTTTAGCATTTTCTGTCGTCTCGATGCACTTTCTTATTACACAAATTCATACATTTTTTTATTATAAATTTTTGCCTATTTTCAACAGTTTTTTTGCTGTTACAAGCAGCAATTCGTTTTTAACTTTTGTAATATTATTTGCGATTTTTTACATGCTTAATTTCGCTAAGACTATTAACTTCAATGCATATGCGCTATTTAAAAAACTAGTCTTTAAAAGTTATTTTTTCCTTTATATAATTTAGCTTTTTTTATTGTTTATTAGCTAGTGATTTTTTGCATTTTCTGCCGTCTTGATACACTTATTTGCTTGTTCTTTCTTATTGCACAGATTCATAAAATTATTTATTGTAAATTTCTGCATTTTTCTAACAGTTTTATTTGCGGTTGCATGCAAGTTCAGGCAATTCGTTTTTAACTTCTGTAATATTTATTGCAATTTTTTACAGAATTAATTCCCCTTGGGCTCTATTAACTTCAATTGATATGCGCTATTTAAAAAAGGCACTAGTCTTTATCAGTGCGTTTTTTCTTTGCATTTAATTTCGTTTTTTTAACGTTTATGAGCTAGTAATTTATTGCCTTTTCTGTCATCTTGTTGCACTTATTGGTTTGTTCTTTTTTAGTGCACAGATTCATAAAATTCTTTAAAACAGTTTTATTTGGGCTTGCAAGCAGCAATTTGTTTTTAACTTCCGTAATACTTATTGCGATTTTAACGGGATTAATTCCCCTTTGACTCTATTTACTTGAATTTATATGAGCTATTAATAAAAAATCACTACCTTTTATATGCGAGTTTTTCTTTTCGTGTAATTTTGTTTTTTTTAACGTTTATTAGCTAGTAATTTTTAGCATTTTCTGTCATCTTGTTGCACTTATTGGTTTGTTCTTTTTTAGTGCACAGATTCATAAAATTCTTTAAAACAGTTTTATTTGGGCTTGCAAGCAGCAACTTGTTTTTAACTTCCGTAATACTTATTGCGATTTTAACGGGATTAATTCCCCTTTGACTCTATTTACTTGAATTTATATGCGCTATTAATAAAAAATCACTAGCTTTTATTTGCGAGTTTTTCTTTTCGTGTAATTTTATTTTTTTAAATGTTTATCAGCTAGTAATTTATTGCCTTTTCTGTCATCTTGTTGCACTTATCAGTTTGTTCTTTTTTAGTGCACAGATTCATAAAATTCTTTAAAACAGTTTTATTTGGGCTTGCAAGCAGCAATTTGTTTTTAACTTCCCAAATACTTATTGCGATTTTAACGGGATTAATTCCCCTTTGACTCTATTTACTTGAATTTATATGCGCTATTAATAAAAAATCACTAGCTTTTATTTGCGAGTTTTTCTTTTCGTGTAATTTTATTTTTTTAAATGTTTATCAGCTAGTAATTTATTCCCTTTTCTGTCATCTTGTTGCACTTATTGGTTTGTTCTTTTTTAGTGCACAGATTCATAAAATTCTTTAAAACAGTTTTATTTGGGCTTGCAAGCAGCAACTTGTTTTTAACTTCCGTAATACTTATTGCGATTTTAACGGGATTAATTCCCCTTTGACTCTATTTACTTGAATTTATATGCGCTATTAATAAAAAATCACTAGCTTTTATTTGCGAGTTTTTCTTTTCGTGTAATTTTATTTTTTTAAACGTTTATTAGCTAGTAATTTTTAACATTTTCTGTCGTCTTGATGCACTTTCTTATTACACAGATTCATACATTTTTTTATTATAAATTTTTGCCTTTTTTCAACAGTTTTTTTGCTGTTGCAAGCAGCAATTCGTTTTTAACCTTTGTAATATTATTTGCGATTTTTTACCTGATTAATTTCGCTAAGACTATTAACTTCAATGCATATGCGCTATTTAAAAAACTAGTGTTTAAAAGTTATTTTTTCCTTTATTTAATTTACCTTTTTTTATTGTTTATTAGCTAGTGATTTTTTGCATTTTCTTCCGTCTTGATACACTTATTTGCTTGTTCTTTCTTATTGCACAGATTCATAAAATTATTTATTGTAAATTTCTGCATTTTTCTAACAGTTTTATTTGCGGTTGCATGCAAGTTCAGGCAATTCGTTTTTAACTTCTGTAATATTTATTGCAATTTTTTACAGAATTAATTCCCCCTTAGGCTCTATTAACTTCAATTGATATGCACTATTTAAAAAAGGCACTAGCCTTTATCAGTGCGTTTTTTCTTTGCATTTAATTTCGTTTTTTTAACGTTTATAAGCTAGTAATTTATTGCCTTTTCTGTCATCTTGTTGCACTTATTGGTTTGTTCTTTTTTAGTGCACAGATTCATAAAATTCTTTAAAACAGTTTTATTTGGGCTTGCAAGCAGCAATTTGTTTTTAACTTCCGTAATACTTATTGCGATTTTAACGGGATTAATTCCCCTTTGACTCTATTTACTTGAATTTATATGCGCTATTAATAAAAAATCACTAGCTTTTATTTGCGAGTTTTTCTTTTCGTGTAATTTTATTTTTTTAAATGTTTATCAGCTAGTAATTTATTCCCTTTTCTGTCATCTTGTTGCACTTATTGGTTTGTTCTTTTTTAGTGCACAGATTCATAAAATTCTTTAAAACAGTTTTATTTGGGCTTGCAAGCAGCAACTTGTTTTTAACTTCCGTAATACTTATTGCGATTTTAACGGGATTAATTCCCCTTTGACTCTATTTACTTAAATTTATATGCGCTATTAATAAAAAATCACTAGCTTTTATATGCGAGTTTTTCTTTTCGTGTAATTTTATTTTTTTAAACGTTTATTAGCTAGTAATTTATTGCCTTTTCTGTCATCTTGTTGCACTTATTGGTTTGTTCTTTTTTAGTGCACAGATTCATAAAATTCTTTAAAACAGTTTAGTTGGGCTTGCAAGCAGCAACTTGTTTTTAACTTCCGTAATACTTATTGCGATTTTAACGGGATTAATTCCCCTTTGACTCTATTTACTTAAATTTATATGCGCTATTAATAAAAAATCACTAGCTTTTATATGCGAGTTTTTTTTTGGTGTAATTTTACTTTTTTAACGTTTACGAGCTAGTAATTTATTGCCTTTTCTGTCATCTTGTTGCACTTATTGGTTTGTTCTTTTTTAGTGCACAGATTCATAAAATTCTTTAAAACAGTTTTATTTGGGCTTGCAAGCAGCAACTTGTTTTTAACTTCCGTAATACTTATTGCGATTTTAACGGGATTAATTCCCCTTTGACTCTATTTACTTAAATTTATATGCGCTATTAATAAAAAATCACTAGCTTTTATATGCGAGTTTTTCTTTTCGTGTAATTTTATTTTTTTAAACGTTTATTAGCTAGTAATTTATTGCCTTTTCTGTCATCTTGTTGCACTTATTGGTTTGTTCTTTTTTAGTGTACAGATTCATAAAATTCTTTAAAACAGTTTTATTTGGGCTTGCAAGCAGCAACTTGTTTTTAACTTCCGTAATACTTATTGCGATTTTAACGGGATTAATTCCCCTTTGACTCTATTTACTTGAATTTATATGCGCTATTAATAAAAAATCACTAGCTTTTATTTGCGAGTTTTTCTTTTCGTGTAATTTTATTTTTTTAAACGTTTATTAGCTAGTAATTTTTAACATTTTCTGTCGTCTTGATGCACTTTCTTATTACACAGATTCATACATTTTTTATTATAAATTTTTGCCTTTTTTCAACAGTTTTTTTGCTGTTGCAAGCAGCAATTCGTTTTTAACCTTTGTAATATTATTTGCGATTTTTTACCTGATTAATTTCGCTAAGACTATTAACTTCAATGCATATGCGCTATTTAAAAAACTAGTGTTTAAAAGTTATTTTTTCCTTTATTTAATTTACCTTTTTTTATTGTTTATTAGCTAGTGATTTTTTGCATTTTCTTCCGTCTTGATACACTTATTTGCTTGTTCTTTCTTATTGCACAGATTCATAAAATTATTTATTGTAAATTTCTGCATTTTTCTAACAGTTTTATTTGCGGTTGCATGCAAGTTCAGGCAATTCGTTTTTAACTTCTGTAATATTTATTGCAATTTTTTACAGAATTAATTCCCCCTTAGGCTCTATTAACTTCAATTGATATGCACTATTTAAAAAAGGCACTAGCCTTTATCAGTGCGTTTTTTCTTTGCATTTAATTTCGTTTTTTTAACGTTTATAAGCTAGTAATTTATTGCCTTTTCTGTCATCTTGTTGCACTTATTGGTTTGTTCTTTTTTAGTGTACAGATTCATAAAATTCTTTAAAACAGTTTTATTTGGGCTTGCAAGCAGCAACTTGTTTTTAACTTCCGTAATACTTATTACGATTTTAACGGGATTAATTCCCCTTTGACTCTATTTACTTGAATTTATATGTGCTATTAATAAAAAATCACTAGCTTTTATATGCGAGTTTTTTTTTGGTGTAATTTTACTTTTTTAACGTTTACGAGCTAGTAATTTATTGCCTTTTCTGTCATCTTGTTGCACTTATTGGTTTGTTCTTTTTTAGTGTACAGATTCATAAAATTCTTTAAAACAGTTTTATTTGGGCTTGCAAGCAGCAACTTGTTTTTAACTTCCGTAATACTTATTGCGATTTTAACGGGATTAATTCCCCTTTGACTCTATTTACTTGAATTTATATGCGCTATTAATAAAAAATCACTAGCTTTTATTTGCGAGTTTTTCTTTTCGTGTAATTTTGTTTTTTAAACGTTTATGAGCTAGTAATTTATTGCCTTTTCTGTCATCTTGTTGCACTTATTGGTTTGTTCTTTTTAGTGCACAGATTCATAAAATTCTTTAAAACAGTTTTATTTGGGCTTGCAAGCAGCAATTTGTTCTTAACTTCCGTAATACTTATTGCGATTTTAACGGGATTAATTCCCCTTTGACTCTATTTACTTGAATTTATATGCGCTATTAATAAAAAATCACTAGCTTTTATTTGCGAGTTTTTCTTTTCGTGTAATTTTATTTTTTTAAATGTTTATCAGCTAGTAATTTATTGCCTTTTCTGTCATCTTGTTGCACTTATCAGTTTGTTCTTTTTTAGTGCACAGATTCATAAAATTCTTTAAAACAGTTTTATTTGGGCTTGCAAGCAGCAATTTGTTTTTAACTTCCGTAATACTTATTGCGATTTTAACGGGATTAATTCCCCTTTGACTCTATTTACTTGAATTTATATGCGCTATTAATAAAAAATCACTAGCTTTTATTTGCGAGTTTTTCTTTTCGTGTAATTTTATTTTTTTAAATGTTTTATCAGCTAGTAATTTATTCCCTTTTCTGTCATCTTGTTGCACTTATTGGTTTGTTCTTTTTTAGTGCACAGATTCATAAAATTCTTTAAAACAGTTTTATTTGGGCTTGCAAGCAGCAACTTGTTTTTAACTTCCGTAATACTTATTTCGATTTTAACGGGATTAATTCCCCTTTGACTCTATTTACTTAAATTTATATGCGCTATTAATAAAAAATCACTAGCTTTTATATGCGAGTTTTTCTTTTCGTGTAATTTTATTTTTTTAAACGTTTATTAGCTAGTAATTTATTGCCTTTTCTGTCATCTTGTTGCACTTATTGGTTTGTTCTTTTTTAGTGCACAGATTCATAAAATTCTTTAAAACAGTTTAGTTGGGCTTGCAAGCAGCAACTTGTTTTTAACTTCCGTAATACTTATTGCGATTTTAACGGGATTAATTCCCCTTTGACTCTATTTACTTAAATTTATATGCGCTATTAATAAAAAATCACTAGCTTTTATATGCGAGTTTTTTTTTGGTGTAATTTTACTTTTTTAACGTTTACGAGCTAGTAATTTATTGCCTTTTCTGTCATCTTGTTGCACTTATTGGTTTGTTCTTTTTTAGTGCACAGATTCATAAAATTCTTTAAAACAGTTTTATTTGGGCTTGCAAGCAGCAACTTGTTTTTAACTTCCGTAATACTTATTGCGATTTTAACGGGATTAATTCCCCTTTGACTCTATTTACTTGAATTTATATGCGCTATTAATAAAAAATCACTAGCTTTTATTTGCGAGTTTTTCTTTTCGTGTAATTTTATTTTTTTAAACGTTTATTAGCTAGTAATTTTTAACATTTTCTGTCGTCTTGATGCACTTTCTTATTACACAGATTCATACATTTTTTTATTATAAATTTTTGCCTTTTTTCAACAGTTTTTTTGCTGTTGCAAGCAGCAATTCGTTTTTAACCTTTGTAATATTATTTGCGATTTTTTACCTGATTAATTTCGCTAAGACTATTAACTTCAATGCATATGCGCTATTTAAAAAACTAGTGTTTAAAAGTTATTTTTTCCTTTATTTAATTTACCTTTTTTTATTGTTTATTAGCTAGTGATTTTTTGCATTTTCTTCCGTCTTGATACACTTATTTGCTTGTTCTTTCTTGTTGCACAGATTCATAAAATTATTTATTGTAAATTTCTGCATTTTTCTAACAGTTTTATTTGCGGTTGCATGCAAGTTCAGGCAATTCGTTTTTAACTTCTGTAATATTTATTGCAATTTTTTACAGAATTAATTCCCCCTTAGGCTCTATTAACTTCAATTGATATGCACTATTTAAAAAAGGCACTAGCCTTTATCAGTGCGTTTTTTCTTTGCATTTAATTTCGTTTTTTTAACGTTTATAAGCTAGTAATTTATTGCCTTTTCTGTCATCTTGTTGCACTTATTGGTTTGTTCTTTTTTAGTGTACAGATTCATAAAATTCTTTAAAACAGTTTTATTTGGGCTTGCAAGCAGCAACTTGTTTTTAACTTCCGTAATACTTATTACGATTTTAACGGGATTAATTCCCCTTTGACTCTATTTACTTGAATTTATATGTGCTATTAATAAAAAATCACTAGCTTTTATATGCGAGTTTTTTTTTGGTGTAATTTTACTTTTTTAACGTTTACGAGCTAGTAATTTATTGCCTTTTCTGTCATCTTGTTGCACTTATTGGTTTGTTCTTTTTAGTGCACAGATTCATAAAATTCTTTAAAACAGTTTTATTTGGGCTTGCAAGCAGCAACTTGTTTTTAACTTCCGTAATACTTATTGCGATTTTAACGGGATTAATTCCCCTTTGACTCTATTTACTTGAATTTATATGCGCTATTAATAAAAAATCACTAGCTTTTATTTGCGAGTTTTTCTTTTCGTGTAATTTTGTTTTTTAAACGTTTATGAGCTAGTAATTTATTGCCTTTTCTGTCATCTTGTTGCACTTATTGGTTTGTTCTTTTTAGTGCACAGATTCATAAAATTCTTTAAAACAGTTTTATTTGGGCTTGCAAGCAGCAATTTGTTCTTAACTTCCGTAATACTTATTGCGATTTTAACGGGATTAATTCCCCTTTGACTCTATTTACTTGAATTTATATGCGCTATTAATAAAAAATCACTAGCTTTTATATGCGAGTTTTTCTTTTCGTGTAATTTTGTTTTTTTAAACGTTTATGAGCTAGTAATTTATTGCCTTTTCTGTCATCTTGTTGCACTTATTGTTTGTTCTTTTTTAGTGCACAGATTCATAAAATTCATTAAAACAGTTTTATTTGGGCTTGCAAGCAGCAACTTGTTTTTAACTTCCGTAATACTTATTGCGATTTTAACGGGATTAATTCCCCTTTGACTCTATTTACTTGAATTTATATGCGCTATTAATAAAAAATCACTAGCTTTTATATGCGAGTTTTTCTTTTCATGTAATTTTATTTTTTTAAACGTTTATTAGCTAGTAATTTTTAGCATTTTCGGTCGTCTTGATACACTTTCTTATTACACAGATTCATACATTTTTTTATTATAAATTTTTGCCTTTTTTCAACAGTTTTTTTGCTGTTGCAAGCAGCAATTCGTTTGTAACTTTTCTAATATTATTTGCGATTTTTTACATGATTAATTTCGCTAAGACTATTAACTTCAATGCATATGCGCTATTTAAAAAACTAGTCTTTAAAAGTTACTTTTTCCTTTATTTAATCTAGCTTTTTTTATTGTTTATTAGCTAGTGATTTTTTTGCATTTTCTGTCGTCTTGATACACTTATTTGCTTGTTCTTTCTTCTAGCACAGATTCATAAAATTATTTATTGTAAATTTCTGCATTTTTCTAACAGTTTTATTTGCGGTTGCATGGCAATTCAGGCAATTCGTTTTCAACTTCTGTAATATTATTTGCGATTTTTTACTGGATTATTTCCACTTAGACTCTATTAACTTCAATGTAAATGCACTATTTAAAAAATCACTAACCTTTATCAATGAGTTTTTTCCTTTAACGTTTATTATCTAGTAATTTTTTACATTTTCTGTCGTCTTGATGCACTTATTTGTTTGTTCTTTTTTATGCACAGATTCATAAATTTCTTTATTGTCCTTTGGCTTCCGAAAATAATTACAGTTTTTGTATTTAAAATAATTCATTCTAACATTTTCTTCTTGTAATATCTAAATCCGAAAGAGTTTCGATTTCGTGTCTATTGCTTGAAACTGGTGAGTTTTTCTGCTACGCCGAGCAAACCACCTCTGAAGATGCAAGTCACTCGTACTTGCGAAACGTCAGGAAGATATTATTTTCCACGGCGGCCTAAAAATAACTTCAACTGAAATGAATCGCTGGAATGTAAACAATCCCACATATTCCTCACTCGATAGCTTAATGAACAACATTGGAATGTATAAAACGTAACGGTTTAATATCAACACCGAATCTCGATAAATTGAAAACATTCCGATTCACTCCACATCACTTTCAAATATACAGGGTACTCCAATTTTAAGGTCCGAATTTTTGCCATAACAATTTCCCTTTCGAATGGCAAACAAACGACTTGATATCATTTCCTGTACATACGTTAAAACACCCCGAGGGTCCATTTTCCTAATAGCGGCGTTAAAATAGATTTGTGTGTTAAAAACGGTTACAAGAACCGTTAAGTGTGTCTCGGGGTGTACGCTTTCAAAGCTAGAACCGACACACATGTTCCTGTCTAAACAGAGGCCACACTCGGGATGCGGATGCAAAAAAACCCATCGATAAAAGGGGGGGCCCAATGGGAAATGTCGGAAATGCAACATTAACGACCAATTGTGAGCCGGTTATTGTTAAATTCATTGATGAAATTTCAAACTATGCAAACATATAAACCAAGACGATTGGACGATAGAAACAATAACGAGTCTTTCTTTTCCAGCTGATCTGAAGCTACGGTGATTGGTCAAAATAGGTTTAGACGACGCAGAACCGATGGCTCTACAAGCATCAGAAGCTCCGATCCGATTCGGGCCAGATTCAGAATGGAACCGACTTGCAGCATTTAAAAGTGCACAATCGCATCAGAACTGCTATGAGGACGACTCACTACCAAAAGGTACAACAATGATTCCCAAACTCTTGTAAGCGAGTTATCAAAAACTTTTTAAGATGTTGATACTTTTAACTAACAAACTCTCAAAATGCATCAACTTTTATAGCATTTTCATCGCAAAAAAGCGAGAAATTCAACGAACTCTTCATAAATCTTATAGATGCTCTTTTTAAGGGCCAGACTTATGCTTTGAGCTCAAAAAACGCAGATGTAAAAAGTTACTAACCACGCAATTCTGTAAGCGATTTAGAATCACATTTGAAAAGAGTATAGAGCGCACATAAGAATGTGCTTAATGCTGTAAAGAATTAAACATTCTCCATTTATATTACTATAACTAAATATAAGGTTTCTTCCTTCCCAGATCCCAGACAATGGACCAGAGAAAACGTAAGTCAGTGGTTGACCCACATGACCACCATCCACGACCTTCCAGAAGTTCCATCATCCAGGTTCCGCATGAATGGAAAGGCGCTTTGCCTGATGTCGCCAGATATGTTCCTCACCAGAGTGCCCCAGGGGGGCGAACTCCTCTACCAAAACTTTCAGCTAAGGCTGAGCCAAGCCCTGTATTCCACCAGAAAGTAGATTTAGATGCCTGGTGGGAACCAATGCAGGGCTTGAATGTTAAATGAATAAAGTTACTATATTTAAATTGAGGAGTTTGTATGGCAGCTATATAACTTGGCATGAGTATGGCGCATGTGATGAGCCATACGTTTCGTCCCGGGCCTACCTAGTGGACTCGTCAGTAAGGCTTAGGTAGGCCCTGCCTTATACGCCGGATACGGGTTATACCAGAGATTAGTAGACTAGTCAACTAATCTCTGGTTATACATGTTTGGAAGTATATGAACCGAGCCGGCGTAGCACTTGGGCGGTGAGATACATGTTGGATGTCCGCCACAATACTCTCCTCCTAGTGACAATGTTGACGGAGTCAAGAGGAGGAAGAGTGGAGTGGAAGAGCTTACACAATTACTTTACAATTTAAGTGACAACAACTTTAAGACCGAATAAGTAGACTGATTTATTAGGTTTAGATGTATAAATAGATAAAATTTGTATATTTTGCTAGTCATGTACATTGTGGTTATTTAATTTTTAGAGGTTTTCTAATATATTTTTTGAATAATTTTTGGTAGAAATAATACAAATTCAATTGAAAATCTGTTATTTTCTTCACCCCATTGCAACCAATTCACCATCGCCAAAAAAAACCATTTTACTTAATTAAATTATCACTAATAAAAACATAAATACCTATCAAAACTGTCACAAACAATAAAGATTGAAAAAAGTTTTTTAAACAAATTTATTTCATTTTCCAATAAAATTATGTATGTATTCATATTTACAAGCATAGTGCAACCCAACCAATGATAATAGGGTGTTTTTTATTTATTATTTAACTTATTTATCCAAAGTTACATAAACAAATGAACAGTTTATTTAACAAAAAACGCAAAAATATTTATTGAGCAAAATTAATCGTTTTAACCAACCGGGAAAACTATCCGTAGTTGCAGGTAGGAACTGTTAAAGAAACTATTGATCCCAATTTAAAACAAGGTAATTCTCAAGAACAGCAGGTCCTGGCGTGAGATGGAATTATGGGAGAATGGAGATTATATGGAAAATCCCTGCACCAACAACTTATCTTGATGGTGTTTTTTTGCGAAAATGCGGTTTTCGATCACTTTTCAGTATGTGAATACTTCAGTCAGTGAATTTCCATGAGTGAAATAAAATTTACAAATGAAAAAAGTGGTCTTCCTGGTTAGTGATGTAAGGATTCTATATATATATCGTATTAAGTATAAAGTCAAGCATACTTTTAACAATATGAACATATTTACATGCGGCGTTGCGCTTTCTTAAAAAAAGGAATAATTCTGTTAATCTGAAAAACTTCAAATAAACAGAGTATATTTCAATTACAGCAATTTTCCAAATCCTCAAATATACAGGGAGACCCAAACTTCACCAATATGCTTCTTTTGTCACTTTAATTCCATGTATATTTAATGTCTTTAGCAACCCGCTGATCAGTTTAACATTAGTTTTAATTAACTAGTTACCACATTAGAGGATCTCACTCACTAATGATTGTTCTGTGTACCAAATAATTGCCTTCCGAGATGTACATTCTGCGAGCAGTGGTTAAATTACTGGTGAACTTGAGTCGCTCTGTATATGGTGCTTTTTCACTTTTAGCCCTTCCATGACGTGTTTTCTTTTTATAAAAAAGTACACATTATTCAAGTCAAATCGGCGTATTTTAGCTTTCGTAGGAAATGAAAAAGCTCACAAACAGCTGGCAATTGATTAGCAGATTACCAAAGCAGCAAAATTAATATTCCTTTAAACAAAGCAAACTGCAGATTTGCGGTTTTATCTGCCTTAAAGTTACATTACCTTAATTATATTATTCGGACTCAATAGACACATTTCTACCACGTGATTAAGTTGATTTGATCTTAAAGAAACTTAACATTTGTGTCAATTGATTTGAAAAGCGCCCCCAAGGAGAACACACTAAATTAAATACAAAAATCATACAATCACGGTTTAGGTACAAAACAAAATATAGGCAGCAATAAGTAGCCAACACATTTGCTTGACAAACTATGGACTATTAATAAAACCTGAAAATTCTTAATTTCAAATTAAATTAAACTCTAAATTTAATATAATACAAAGTTCACTTAAATAATTGCGATTCAACCTAATATAGCAACTTTTATATACAAAACACTGTTAAGCTATGGAGACAAGATTTTGTTTAATTTGGCCATAAACTAGTTTCACCTCACCATAAAAAATCATATCACTTAGAACCATTATAACATGGCATTTCATGCATATTGATTCACTTGTTACCACATATTTTACAGGATATGATTTCAAAACACGTAAATGAGGCAAGTAAATAGTCATTTTAAACTGTCGAAGAAAATGCTGTGCCTTTGACTTACTTTTTCACAAATACACTTTGAAATCAGACTCAAATGTTTTAAAATCAACCAGCGTTTCTTGATGCCCTCATCCAAAGCAATTGAAGTAGAACAACGAAAAAACTAAAAGCACATTGTACACTAAATAGTCGTTTTGGAAGTGATTTCTAGATTCCTACTCAGGAATCTCTTCACATACTGTTTAATTTCATCCTCATCTAAAAAAAATATTGATTCAATCCAGATTGAAAAAAAACTTGGATGAAGAGGACTTACCTTTATTTGCTAGAAAATGCGATATTTTCCTGGCCATTGATTTGAATATATCTCTGGACTCGAATCTCTTATCAACATAAGCTGGAGTCAGTAGTTTCACGACCAACAAACCAATCTCAGTCTTCCGTAACTTGGGCTTTTCCTTTTTCGTAACTGCACTTGAACTGGTACTTTGACCATTGTGCTGTGCAACTTTCTGCTCTTTCTCAGTCTGTATTAGTAACTTCGGACTGGCATCTTTAACAGGAGTTGATTTATTATTCACAGTCTGGTTACTGTTCTTATCAACAACTAGTTCAGAAATATCGTTGTTAGATGTGTGGTCTGCGTTCACAACGATCTCCTTATTTCCTTTAGATATCGGAGTATTGTTAAGCATGCTTTTATCAGGTAACTCGTTTGTCAAACTTTCATCAATTTTAGTTTTTATCACTGTAGAAGCAGCTGTTCCGTCCACTGTGCCCCCGTCCTCCATTCCTGGTGATGCATTCTTATCTATGTGGTTGTGATCTGGTCCGTGATGGTAGGTTCTCTCATCTAACCTACTATTCTCATGTAGTTCTTCACTAGGTTGAGCAGGATATTCTCTATCGATGTTTCCATTATTTGCTGCGTCATGTTTGCCGTTTTCTCTAGTCAATCTGCAAAACCACGACAAAAATTAAACCTTAAAACTGTGAAAATTAATCCAGTAGTTTACCTCTCGTTATGATTATCCTGCAGTCGGTCTTCCCTTTCCTTGTGCTGCGGTCTTCTTTTTCTGTCCTCATCGCGGTCTCCTTCTGGACTGTGACGCCGCTTTTGCTCACTTCTCGATCTATCATGACTTCTCCTTTCAGAGCTATTTCTGCTATATCTATCTCCTCTGTGCCTATCGCCTTTTCTTCTATCATCTGGACTTCTATCTCTTCTCTTGCTTCCTTTATGTCGGTCCCTATCCTCTCTTGAATGCTCAACGTCTTTCCTTTTATCTTGCCTGTGCGTACTACTTGAGCGTTCCCTACTTCTATTTTGCTCTGAACTGTCCACTTCCATTTTAGGACTGGCAGCCTCATCATCAGACTCCCCAAACAATGTCCTTAGGTTATTTGGCTTACTCATTATATCTTGTAGTTCCTGTTTAAGTTCGATTGAGGCACTTTGTTGTCTTAATAAATCGCCAGCAGTTTGAAAGCCTACATTTGAGTGTACACGAATGCTCTCAGTGAGTGGCTCGTTTACCTGACGAACGTCCGGTTCGGTGTGATTTGGACTAGATGCACACAGACCGGAAGCAGCTTCATTCAACAAGCTTTTAGCAGTTCTAAATGGGTGTTTGCTATCACCCAGTTGTTTCTCCTTCTGGATATTCCTAAACAAATCTGTCAGTGTTTCGTATTTGGCCGGTTTCGGCTGAAAATTCTCGAGTTTATTATACACTGATTTGTTCGTTGTGCATTTCTTGATATTAGATATCTGCAAAAGTGAAAAATCAAAATCAACAAAATGCTCTAATCCAGATCTAAAAATAACTAGGTTAAAACTCCGCCGTGGTGTCAAATAAACGATTCACAGTTCGTCCTGGTATGCTAAGAGAATATATAAACTTACCTTTGCAATGTTTGGCGGTTTTCACATCTAAAATGAGTGAATATTTGAAGAAAATAGAACTTTGCAGAGTGCATAGAAACAATGCGTTGACACCATGTTGATACTTTCTTAAATGACATTATTGACATGAACGACTTATCAGATTTGAGACAAATTCATGTCGATGTGACTACACCGCAACGAATGTATTTTTAAACTAGTTTGTAACTAAAAAAAAACGAATGTATTTTTAAACAAAAGCCGACCAAGAATAGACTGCATGTCGTGACGTCAGTCTCGAGTAACTGTGACCGTGTTATATCTTCTTGCACAGAAAGCCTAGCCCAAGTATTTATTTAAACCAGGGACCCGGATCGGAACCGATATGGACCCAAAACCGACAAAGGGTCGGCACTTCTTTTAGTTTATTCTTACAATCGTTTTAATAGTCGGCGCCGCGACGCCGTCAAAGGGAGAAAATATAAGCGCTATTCTTTGCGGTTAGTTGTCCCAAATGAACAGATCTTGTATAAATCATAAAATAACAATTTTTTGGTATAAGGTAGTTTTAGACGACAATCAAGTAGAAAGAGCAAAAGCACATTTAAGGTCGTTATGGACTAGACTGATGTTCTTAAGAGTGCAATTCTTCTAATTCTAAATCTGATCCTGACCAACATGATATGGAAACGGAATCATCTAGTTATTCATCAAGCGATGAAATGGAAGCCTTTTTGAGCATAAAGATTTAGAGCAAAAATTTTTAAAAGGAATTAATCAGCACGAATTTTCTTCACAAGGTTCATTTGTAGCCCTTAACAAAATTGAAAATATTTTAAATTCCTATCAAGTGGAACAAAGCCGCATACGCTTCCGAAAAATGAAACGATTTTTGATTTCTGGAAGAAAAAGAATCAGCTTAATCCCGAGTTATACATGCTTGCTCAAGTATTGTTAAGCGTACCGGCAACTCAAGTTAGTGTTGAGAGATTATTCGCAGGACTCAAATTTTTTGTTGCCACCTTCGAGGACAAATATTAAAGAAAAAATTTAAGAGGAACAATTATTTGTGAGGACCAACCGACTTTTCATTCGTAAAGAACAAACACCGTACGTTTTAACACTATTTTTAAAATTCTTTTTTAAGTTGAATTATTTTAGTTCTTCGATCACCAACAACGAAACATTTGAAATTGCAATTTTGGACAAAAGCAACTCCTCAAAAGATGGTGAAGAGTGTGAAGACATGAACCAGGAAGAACAATCTTTAAACAGAAATAAGAGTGAAAGAAGAACGCGCTAAAGCCAGAAAATTCATTAACAAATTACTTTTCAAAAATACAACGATTAAAGCAATTTTTTGTATCTATATTGTCTGGGGTTGCTAGTCCTCCTACCCCCTACCATACAACCAGCCGAAGTACCGTATGAAGCAGTGGATGGTTTGCTCATCTTTTATCTTGTATAATACAACAAGCAAGGAAAAAGGTCGTGAGATTCCTAATTAGAGTAGCCTTTATCTTTGTCCTCGTTTGTTGTTATTTATCGATTTTGGAACCGAAAAAAACCGGAACCGGAACGGAACCGAATTAGAAATTATGTTCTAAACCGGAACCGTAACGGAACCGAAGTTTTAAATTTTGCCTTGGACCGAAACCGGAACGTGCGCCAAAATAAAAATTGCCAAATATCAACCTTCAGAAGCTACCAGTAGCGTATTGCAAAACGGTATTTGCCAGATATAAATCAGACTAAAAAATGTAAATTGACCTATTAAAACTCCTGGTCGTAAACAAACTTCAACCGAATATAAGCAAAAATATATAGACTCCCTCAAACCCGCTCAAAGGTGCCGAAGAATATTAAAAAAAATGTCTTTAAACAATAAATTCAGCAGAATATCCAGCAATTCCAAAGTAGCCTGAATTGATGAATGAAAACTCACCAGTTTAGCTAATCCATTTCTATAGATCGTCATTGTTGTGGTGGAACTAAAAACCTCATACTCCAGCTCTATGCTGCAATCTTCAATATCTTTTTTATCCAAAGTCTGATCTGCAACACATTCCGTATAATTAGCATACAGAGTGTCCAGTATCTTTGAAAGATATTGCTCCCTTGTGGCTAAAGTCAGACCCTTGACTTTGCTGGACGAAGAAGCTGCCGCTTGCACTCTGGCATGTTTTGAAAACAGTTTCTCTAGAGTTTGATGGGAAACTTCCTGAAAGAAACACCGCTTATAAAAAGCAGAAATTAATTACAAACAAGTACATTACCTGCGGATTTCTCCTCAAAGCGAGCTGCTTTTGAATAAAATCGTTGGATGCTTTTTTAGCCAACTGCTCTCTTTGCATAGCCGAGTAGGCACCATCGCCGTCACTATCACTGTCCTGCCCGCTCCGCGCCCTGGTTTCACTAAAACACATTTTTCCGTCGAATTCTCAGTCGAGGGCTAAGTTTAAAGAACTCACTCATTAATGCCTTTTCTACCCTCTCCATATAAGTCCCCATAGTCCATGTCATTGTAAGAACTAATGTGAGTATTATACTGTACACTCTTAATTAAGAATGTTTCTACCATTTCCTTTACAGACTTTTTATCTTTGCACCAATCGCAGTTCTTCTTGCATTTCGGAGGAGGTTCTTCAAAGTGCTTAGAAAACAATACGTGCCTACATTCACTGGAAAATCGTTTTTTAATATTGCGAAAACGTTCCTGAATCCACTGAAACCTTACGATGGATTTTCGCAATATTCCAGAACCTTTTTGAACCCTTTCACAGCATTCTCCACGTTCAATTTCTTCGCTTCTTTGCCGCTGGCTTTGCCTAAATCTTGGGATAAATGAAATTCCACTGCTTTGGAGTCTGCTCGATTATAATATACGCGACACCAAGAAGGCTTTCCATCCCTTCCGGCTCTGCCAGTTTCCTGATAAAATGAAGCTGGGTCTTTGGGTACGCCCCAATGCACTACAAACCTTCACGCACAATTTACTTTAAAATAATTAAGATATTACCTTTCCTCGTACCTTACGCTGGCTTTATCCACCCCCATTCCGAAACTTATAGTGGCACAGATTACTGGAACTTCGCCCTTCTGCCACATTTCCTGAAACTCCAACCTTTCGTGATTCTTCAGCCCTGCATGATAACAGAGACTTTTGATCTTCATGGAATTCAACTTCGACGCTAACACTTCTGTTTGCTCTCTGGTGCGGCAGTAGATAATGCCACAGGACTTTTTGTCGTTTTGTAGATCCTTCTCCTTTTCAAACTGCAGAGTTGTCTCTATGAATTGTTTCAAATGCTTAAAAGGATCCGGCAGTATGTTAGGGAAAAACACGTCGTAAAACAGGTTGCTTCGAAAGCAGGATGTTTTGAAAATTTTATGGTCTGGAGCGAGTTTTAGGCTGCTAATTATGTCTGTAGTCACCTGGAAGGAAAATTACAGTTATGCAAGCAATTTTGGGCTCATGACGCTGATAACTTACTTGTTTGCCAGCCGTGGCAGTGAGAGCTAGACAGGGCACTTTACAGTTCTCTCTAAGAGCCCCCAATTTGAGATAGTCTGGGCGAAAATCATGACCCCATTCACTTACACAATGCGCTTCATCCACCACGATAAAAGCAATTTTGTTGAACTTGCACAAGTTATCGAAAAGCTCCTGAAAATGAACAAGATTCAAGTAAAAAATCACTAGAAACCCTGTAGGGCTGATACCTTGAAAGTCTTGGTAGCAGCCTGCTCGGGAGTGATGTATAATAGCCTGGTATTGGGTGATGTTGATTTTAGATCAGCAATCAGTGACTCTCTCTCAGTTTTGGTTATCTTGGAATTTAACGAAGCTGCTCGAATTTTAAGGGCCAATAATGCATCCACTTGATCCTAAAATGTGAAATTTACATACAGTAACTAGCATGAGTGTTTTTGAATTCGAAGTAGTAAGCGAACCTTTATAAGAGCAAGAAGAGGAGAAAAGACAATGGTGATCATTGTATCATATAGGACTGCTGGTAACTGATAGCACAGGGACTTTCCAGAGCCTGTGGGCATGGATACATATACATCGTGGTTTCCTAAAACCAACAGGGAATTGATTAGACACAATTAGCAAACACAAATTGTTTAAATGTGTACTCACTCTGGCAAATTTCAATGACAGCATTCTCTTGCAATTGGGACTTAAATTTCTCGAATTTAAAGGACGATTTTAAAGCAGCAAATATTGTAGCATTATCCATGACTTTTAAATTTAAAGAACAATTATTTATTAGGATTTTATTATAAATTCTACCAGAAAAATCAATCTTTGACTATACAAAACAATGATTTGTTATGGTTTAATTGACTTCTGACAGTCATTTGAATTTTTGGTGACATTTTCAAATAATCAAGGTAATCTGCCTGTCGATTTGGCACCCATGATAAAGACCACATTTGAAATTTAAATGCCGTTTTAGCTTGAAATGAACAGTATCTTTGATGTTTTTTACAACAAACTTTTTTATTTAAAACAGAAAAGTTATTGAGCGTTGCGGCTTTTCAGCCCTTTTTATTTATTATGTTTTTAAATATTATGAAAATTGGAAAACATATTACAGATTTGACTTGAATGCGCCAACAAAGTAACGTGCGGATTTCAATGCAATTATTTTTGGCAAAAAATTGATTCAATATTATTAAAGAATTAGAAGTATTTTATAGAATTTTAACATTGGATTTGATGTCATTTTGTCAAATTAGTCAATTGTTTAATGGCGCATAGGAAACACTGCGTGTGTTTCGCTCTGCTTCGATTTGAAAAACTCGGGAAATTTTTGCATTTCCTGCAGAAAATTATTCATTTTCGGAAAAAGAAAGTCAACCTTTACCATTATGGGGTATTTTCGCATCTGAAAGTGGGATTTTAACAAAAAAACGCGATTTTTTTGACTTCGCTGACATTTAGTGCCAAATTTGTGCAGCCATCTTTGCATGCGCGACTAGCAATCAAGAATGCTTATTTGTGAAATTCCAGTTCTTATTTGGAACTTTGTGGAAATTCTTAGTTTTCCTTGAAGCTGCGAGGAAGTTTTGGAATTTTAGAAAATTTGCGACTATTTTCATTCCAAAGGTAAGCGCATTTTTCTATATTTTAACCCGTAAAAATGAGTAAAAAGTTCCAGTTTTGCGTATCACATGCAGAATTCAAAAAAAGTTACGTATATACGTAATATTCTTCTCGATTTTCAGCGTTTTTCAAAGTGTGTAATCAATGAGGTCTGTCCAATATCAAATGTTTTTAAGCCATAAACAGTTCCTAAATTCTTTTGCTTTCCACCAATGTTTTCTTACTCCCAAAAGGTACATAAAAGTATTAAGAGCGACATTCCTTACCGTAAAATCCCTCTCACATCTTCGAAAGTTTAGCCACGATAACCATGCAACTTTCCATGGAAAATTGCACCTATACCTCTCGGGCATTTTTTCCCAAAATCACCAAGAGAATGTCATTGAATGGACAATTGCAGAAAACCACTAGCTTAGGCAAACCTTATGTACTGTTTGGAAGTCATAAATTTTCCAATTTTCTTTAATTATATGATTGCGTATGTTAACCTTATTATTCCAATACATTCGCCATTCCGTCAAGTGATTTTTTTATTAATTTTTTTACTTAAATTACTTTTAAATACTTGAGCGCGGTACGTACATTTTCAAATACATTATATTATCCTATTAATTTATACTCCTTTCTTAGGCAGACTATTACATTTTTCGCTGTTCACTCTCGTTTTTGTCAACAAGTTACCTCGAACACTCACTTTTTTGTCACAAAAACGATCGAAGATCACAGCTAGATGAGTGATTTTTCAGTTTAAGGAAGTTTTTAGAATCATCTTGAAGTATTTGAATGCGCTTTCATAGACGCAAATTCCAGTCCTTGTTAAGGAGAGTCAAGTGTTGTGCTTTAAAATGAGCACATTGCAGAAAATTTCTTAAAAACATCCTGTTTTTAACTAAAGAAAAAACAAAGAAAAAAACCCCGGATACATTTATAAATCGCCTACTTTCCTGAACCATCTTTTCCTTACATTAGCGGCTCATTAAATTATATTTAGAAACCCATTCAAACACCTCCAACTCGAAAGCAGAAAGTAATTTAAGCTTCTTCTGACTGTGTTCTGGTAGATTTTCACCCATACCCGTCCGAACCGCCTGTTCCCACTGCGCTTTTACCATTTTATGAGTTTTACGCGCCCGCCTGTTGAATTAACAGTTAGTTTGCGTTGTTCTCTCTCCGTAATCCATTGTTCGACCCGTACGTCTTCAGTCGTTGTAGAAAAGTTCAACGTGTAAAGTCACGAAAAACTGATCAAAGGCGCGCGGTAAAAATGCCTAATTTAAAATTCGCGTTTATTTTTTCATTGACTTTCGCTTTTGCGTTAGCTCAAATGGATGATCATCACGCAAGCCATATGAACCACGAACAGCATAGGGTAAGTTGCGCTTCCTGCCATTAGTGCGGACTATTATTATTCAACGTAACATTCTCATGCCCCTTAAAGAGAAAGTGACCAATATGAGATTGGACGGACCTATTAAAACGGCAAAATGTGAGCGGACGTTTATCGCAAAATCGATTTTAGTTTAAATTTAGAACTTGTGGCCTTAATAAGGTGAAAAGAGATTGGATGCTGTTTGCTTGCGACCTTAAAATAATGAAAAAAAGTATCTTTTTAGCGTTCCCGGTAAACGTATGAGCAGGAATAATTGAGATTGTTTCATTCAATCTCTTGTAAAATGTTTTTTCCATTTAAATTTGATGATAATTAATAATTTAATAAAATGCCTTCTGCAAGTATCACTTTACCATTTAAAGATAAATCCAACTATTGATAAAGCATAGTAGGAAAAATTCTAATACAATAATAAAAGCACAGTTCATATCAGAGTTTAACAAATGGCCTGGCAAAGTAAAACTGATAATAAATAGCAAAAAAACCTAATCCAAAATATGCGCTAAATGAACAGGTTTTCTACTTCATACCTTACTGACATTCTCTTGTCTGTTTATTTGCTCATTTTTTATTACAATGTTATAAATAAATCAGATTTCCCAGAACCAAAACTGGTTTTAACACCCAAGATGGTTAAAATATTAATGAACGCAATCATGGTTACATATTTTGTTTTGGTGCGGTATATCGTAGGCTTTATTTATTAGGCTCCTGGATAGGAAAATTGACTCTTAACCGCTTCAGCATCCAGACTGAACTTGACTGAAGATTCTCACCTATAACAGCATGAACGTGGGATTTTTTAATTAAAAGAATCGCGTCATGAATTAAACTTGTTAACCGCCCCCGCGAGTTACTGTAAGTCGTTCGTTTAGCTGTAAAAGTGAATTTTACGGTTTAGCAAAAAGGAATTATTTTTAGTTGAAATTGCTCTAGTGTATTTGCTTCAAATTTAGCACTTTAATAATAACTGGTTGAAGGATAGTTGATATAATTTGAAGTGACTTATATATCAGAGTATTTAAAATTAGGCTCTTAATCGAAAATTCTTAACTGGAAATTTTTATTCGAAACAATTGTTGTTCGTAGTTCGAACGTTATGTAATCGTACGTTTCAATTCTATTAAAAAATTCCTTCCAGCTATTAAATATTCTATTTAAAATTAATCAGCTTTATAGATGTGCACGGTTAAAAACATTTTTAAGTAACCACTCATCTGCATTATAACGAAATTCAAACCTAAACTGCTCTCCATATGGGATAGGTTCTTATTAACTAACATTTACTAGTTACATCATTTTCCTGCAATAAACGACGATTAACCTTTGAATTGACCTTACAAAGCTGGCAGCTAATTTGGATGGATCATTTTTGTTCCTATTAA
Source organism: Dendroctonus valens (assembly GCA_024550625.1). Lineage (NCBI taxonomy): Eukaryota > Metazoa > Arthropoda > Insecta > Coleoptera > Curculionidae > Dendroctonus > Dendroctonus valens. The sequence continues at coordinate 1,434,870 of JAJTJO010000072.1, forward strand.
AATCCCCAAGGCAGGTACTAAATACTCATTTCTCTGTGGTATTTTCTTTGCGAGAATTCCGCTCATGTCTTTAAAACTTCCTGCCTCTTATCCTTGCGTGTAGGGAATATCAATAAAAGCCGGGGTTTAATTTGATTATCTTCAAGGAAAAATCGAAAGAACCGCGATTGTTTCTAAGGTAGAAGAAGGTATTTAGGTCTCATGTGTATTACAGAAAAGCAAGTTGTTTAAGTATATATATTTATATAGCCGTTTGTTGTATTTATTCTTCATTTTGCCCCTTCGTGCTTATCTGCTGTGTAAATAGCTTGCAATAAATTCATTTTTAAAATAAATTAAATTACTATCAATACTTTTTAGTCAAAACATCTGTACTTGCGTCAGCGCTAATAGGACTATATTTAGCGGCATCATATGTTGACAAACTTTGCAAAATATCGGGCTAATTACATCATATTTTTTATTAATTGACTAATTAAATTAAATATGACCGTCCAGTGCTTCAGCCTTAATATTAGCAACGAAAGCTAAAATTTAATTGTGTGCACGTAAATTTTTGTTTAAGAACCAAGTACTTTTTCAACATTTTCAACTAAATGTAAAAAAGCTCTGTATTTTTGCACGTTTTACATTACATTTATTTTTTATTAAGGATGACATTGTTACTGCTTCTTATAGTCTAGATCGATAGGCAGGTATTCAGTGAAGTGTTTTTTTATATTAACCTTTGTTTCGAAACGTTTTTACTACTACTTTGTGATAGAAATACGCCGAATTAAGCTCAAAAGAGTTTTCGTTCGGAAAACAACAATCAGAACCATTTCCAAAGTAAAATATTTGCTTGTATCGAGCAAAAAAATTATATGCATTGTAATATAAGCACGTTAATTAGCGTTTTACCTATACGCATTTCCTGTTATCAAAGGTTTGGTGGGAAACTAACGAGGTTAAATAATGCAATAAAAAATGGTGTTTTCTAATAGAGAAGATCTGCCCGCTATTTATTGTCTGCTGACCTAAAAGCCAATCCAAATGATTTAATAATTCTTGCAAAGTGAATTAGAAATTGCGTTGAAAATATACTATTCAAATGGCATATAAAGTCAGGGTTAATACAACTGAATACCCATGGTTTAAGTACCGAATTGGAATCAATTAAATTTTACCTTTGAATACCTGATCAGTAACACGAATTAATTATTGTCAACTTTTTAGCAGCGTGTCACACTTAACAGTGATTCGACGACCAAATTGAAAATAAATCTCTAGAGTAGGTAGTAAACAATATTTTAATAACATTTGATAAAACACAAAGTGGTGAATTGTTTTTTTTTGTCATTGTGGTAATGTGTTTTTTTAGTAGGAAAACCAATAAAACACCTAACTAGATAATTGAATTGCTCAGCGCAAGGCATAACTAACTGTTAAGTTTTGCGGTGAAATTCTTGATTTCTTTGTGTTAGAATGCCGCATGATTTGCCCGAATAAATAAAATTGCAGTTATTGGAAAAGCGCAATGAACAGAACGAGTTGTTTCCATCGCCAACCCATGTCTACATTGACTACTATTCCGTGTTATCCATATTGAAGCAAATAGTTGCTGTTGTTTTTTCATTATCTACGTATCACTTGCTACCAGTGGTGATTATACTTAATGTGACCACAGTTTCGATTGGAAAAATGACTAATGGTGACTGTAGCAAAGGCTTTTTTAACAGCCATTCAGTTAAGAATGCAGTTTGAAATTATTTTTAAAACAACATTGATAATGAAAAATGCATTTATTCACGTCGGGCGAAAAATATGTTTCTGATGCAAATTGTTAATTATATGCAGCAGGAAAAATCTCCCATAAACTCAACTTAGTGTAGCTGAAATAAACAGCATGAGATGAAAGCTGCATACATTAGCCATCAGGAATAATAGAAACTTTTTATGATTTTTTCAGAATTTTACTTTCTCTCAATTCGGTTAATTAAATGAAGAGCAAATAGATTATTAAAAGTTCTAAGTATAGAAATGGTTCTGCTATATTCATAATGGAAAAGGCAATAATAAATGTTCTTCTAGTAGTAGTAGTAAACATCTTTATTTCTAAAAAAGGCTATCGACCTATAGGTCTTTCTGCCCTTGTTTAATACATGCAGTCTTAATCTAAATAAAAAACAAATATGAAAATTCTCTTATTCTAGGTGAACAATGTTCTTCTATTTTAGGTAAATGTAGCAGTCTACTACGAATCACTCTGCCCAGATTCGAGAAAGTTCTTCACCCAGCAACTCTACCCGTCTTTGCAAGGAAACTTATCAAATTTCGTGAACCTGACCTTGGTACCATATGGCAAAACGAAAGTAAGTATGACTGAGAAGCCGGTTTAAAATAGCCAAATCGGCTTTGGCTTTCGCGAATTTGAAACACAGAACGGATTATTAATAAACCTGAACTATTACGAAGCTGAAAAAAAACATTGTTTGCCATTAAATGATATTTTCGCATTTAAATAATTAACTGCAAGAGCCTTCCTTTTACCTCATTTTGCTTACTCAGGGATGTCCAAAGGGGATAGAACATGAATAGGTTTTTAATCACCAGGTGGCAATTGTGCTGAAAGCTTGATTTGGCTTTCCAATTAAAAATCGCCTTTCAAATGACTGCCAGGAGTGCCAGGTGGGGTTTCCATACAAAAACTATTGATTTTGCTTTCGGGCTTTTTTAATCGAAAAATACGCTTTCCTTTAGCAGTTTTTTAACGATATATCAACAGAACGTGCCTTTCATAATGATAATATGGCAACCCATAAGCGAGTTGTTGCGGATTGTGAGCACCTGAATTAATTTACCATGTGGTAATTCCATAACTCACTTATACCTTAGCGTAATTTATACCATTGTTAGAATGGACTGATGTAAATATTAGTGGCAGCAAACCATAGAAAAATTCCGTTTTGCTAAAGGTCATCAGATTAGATTTTCAATTTAACAGAATCACATTCAAGAGCACGTCTTTTATTATAGCTTGCCTGTTCATTTATTCAGAAAATATTCCTGCAAACATCAGTTGAACAAAGCACAGTGCTATATGTATTGCATTAAAAAAGGAAGCACTCTGCTAGACATAGTTTATTCTCTTTCTAACAAATACATTTGTTGATCTGCCTTGTTTCGCTCATGGCAATAATGAATTTTCCATTCTCAAATATATATTAGTAGCAAATTTAGTCGATTTATCACGATAGATTTTTTATGCCTGAAATGACAGGCTTTTTATTGAGTTTTCTAATAAGGGCACATTATAAATGAAAATGCCTCGTTTCTATTGAAGCTGTGAATCTCACCTGAAATTCTAAATTTATATCAGGATTTGATGCAAACGTTCCATATCTTTTGGGAAATAGAATGGGGAAATTTTTTAACTACGAAATGTTTAGGAGCAACGCAATAATTGAGATGCGATGTTTTCAAGCAAATTATAAGATATTTCTTTTTAAATAAGCAAGCAAGAGTTAAAAAGTCATCAAACTTCTAATGTTTTACGCTAATCTTTTAACGTTTATGCAAGTTTTTAAACCAAATGAAATGTAAATGGCGATTAAAGAAAATGCATACAAGCAAAACTGAATTTCTTGTAACCTACTAGAGATACATGTAGATCTAGGGCTGGTTTGGTTCCACTTGGCCCAGTTCCACTCACGATAGGTAAAAGGCCAAATTACTGTTAACGTACTACGTTGTTTGTTTCTTGCCTTTAATTAAACCAAAACTAAAGCCTGTGAAGCGTAAACTGTGATTACATTGTTTCAACGTGCTTCCAACACCGGTTAAACGAGATCGTTTTCAACCTTCACCTGGTCATCACAGGTCTAGCAACTAGTTCGCCAACATCCGTTAAGAGGCTGTTCTTACTTTTCCATTTAAGAATTATATGAAAAGTTTTGAAAAGAAAGAAAAATGCACTGGTTCAAATTGATATACATATAAACCGCAAATGTTTGGTAGCTTCCTTTGTTGGACGTTTTAATAAAGAAATAAGTAATTCTGGTAATTAACTTCCACCCACCAAGCCAGTCAGCGAATTTTGAGACTGAATTTAACAATCAAATAATTTAACGTTGATTGAGACGAGGATGTGACTAAAATGGCACTTACAAACTACAATGGTTTTAAAAAATATTCAAAGTCTGCTAGAGAATCCTCAAAACTGATTTAAAAAATGTGTTTTCTTTCATGCAAAACCGTTTTAAGCAAACGCAGTGATAAATTAAACGCCAATAAACATCTAATTTTCTCCTCACAGATGTTGCTCTTAAAGTATGCCATATTGATTGCCAATACGCTAATTAAGTGCACTAAAGCATTTGCGATCTTTTGCTTCGATGGCTGTTCACTTAACATAAAACTAATAATAGTTAAAACAAATAGAAAATATCAGTTGAACAGTTAAAAGACACAAATGAAACATCGTCAAGGATTTGGACGTAGGTAACTTGCATGTTTAATAATTTCGCTACAAAAGTAGGTTCTTAGATGACTGACCTACCATGAATTGTGCAAACATTACAATTTCTTCACATATTAGTTTTTGAAAAGGACGCTAAAATCAATCGGTAGCTGGATAAAGACTAAGTAGCTGTTGCTTAAGTACCCTCATTAACTATAGTAGTTGTATGCTGGTTTCACACATGCAAAATCATATTGACTGTATAGGAAAATGCCGATAGCCACTTTCCCTTTATTTAATCACCATCCAACTAGGATGCATTAAATTTAAATTGTTCAGCCGATTCTGCTCAGTGATTTCTATCATATCCGCCCTAGGCTTATATAAGTTAATAAGCAAATTTCATTCAAATGCTTCTTTCATTTCTACATGGAAAGGCTCAGCCAAGCTAAATTTGTTTCTTTAGATGAACTTCGTCACTAACGAGTACGAATTTGATTGCCATCATGGACCCAAAGAGTGCGAGGGAAACAAAATTCAGGCTTGTGCCTTGAAGCTCATTGATGGAGGAAGGAAATCCGATGGCTTTGGATTCAATAAGTAAGTGGCCAAAGTGAGGCTTTTAACCTACTTAACTTCTCTTCAACTTAGAGTTACCGTTGGCTTCATCAACTGCCTGATGGACAAAACTGAAAGGAAAGGCAACGACGCCACTTTCCCAGTGAAAGACTGCGCGGAAATCAACCACGTTAATAACTTGAATCTCATTGAAAATTGTGCTGGTCATACTGATGGTAAGTGAGCATGTTTTCGCGCGTTTTGCGCAGCAGGTATTGATGCGTTGTTTTTCAGGATCAAACTACCTTGCCAACTTGGGGGCTCTGACTAAAGCCGTAGCCGATCCATTGGCGTCAGTACCAACTATTGTTTTCAATCAGAATTTTAAATCTGAAGACAACACTCTAGCTCAAACCAACTTCGTGAAAGCCTTGTGCCAGTACATCCATGGAACCAAACCCAGTGACTGCAATGGTGCCAGCAATATTAAAATATCTTTGGGGTTTCTAGTTGTTGTTAGCTTTATCACAAAACTATTCAATTAAGTACGTGCAAATTTCTCAGGGGTGCTATCGTATGTACAGAAAAATTCCGACTCCTTTAATACTCCTAGAACTCATACTAATAAGAAACTTGTACTTTAAGATAATACTGTACTTACTTTGTGAAAGGCGTTTCTAAGTTTAAGTCAAATCCTACCAATTAAAGAGCGTGTTGCCATAAGATCCATTGGAAAACAGTGGCGGGTTGTTTGAGGCCACGCATAAATAGGAATTTATAATTCGGTGTTTTTTTCATTGACCTCACGTAAAATATTTCAATATTACACACCTAAATCATTGAGTAGGGACAGAGCAACTTTCGGTAATTGCAATAAGAATGTTTTATTTTTTCTAGGATGTGTGCAAAAACTCTAGATGATTGACCACAGAAGAAAGTAGGAAAACAATGCGAATTGTCCGTAAGTTTTGTATTTATAGATTTGGATGCATATAAAGTTTTCGTTCAAGAGAAGAGACTGTAAAAGTCGTTGTGGGGCAAAAAATACTCAAATGATATGTGTATTTTTCTTGAAAATTTATTAACAAACTTGTAATTTTTATGCCAATAAATGGAGTCTTCGTAAAATGGTATAACAGCTCAAACTGGCCAAAAATATAATACAAAGCAAATATGAGTAAAAAGAATGACATTTATGATCCAACTATCGATCAATACTTTTTGAATCAAACTGGTTATTTTGATTCAATTGATACGATGAAATATTAGAAATATTCTTCGAAACTGAACTAATTAAAAGCCAAGCAAATCGACATGATAATTTTTGCTTTAAAGTTAAATATACTTTTTACATATTTGTATCTCCTAGTAGTACCTATATATTAAAACGAAAAAACCTTACTAATGACAATGTATAATCTTAAATCTGGATTGTATTATTAAAGTTACGCTTATATTGGAGTTAACAAATTTTACGATTTAAATGAGATAGACAAATAGATATAATAAAATAACTCGTTCACCACAACGCAATGTACAATATACTAGTTAAGGGAGGTATTGAAAAAGACAATATTTCAATTAGCATGTACTTATATGGGCCCCATTATAGTATATTATACACAAGATGTTTCCTAACCACCTGGAGAAAACGGGGATTATTTAAAGAAAATAAAATAAGATCATTCAACCATGTGGGTTTGCAAAAAACAAAAAGATGAGCTTTTATTTTTAAATCACTCGACATTAAATTCTACTTAAACTTAACACATTCTAGTTACTGTAAATAGACAGTCTATCAACAGACAAACTATCAAGTTTGGTGAAATTCCCATAAAAATGTATAAAATGTAGTTTTATTACTTAATTTTCGGTTTAACAAATCGCACAAAAACTGAAGAAAAGTGCAAGTAAATGCGACAAAAGTTTTGTGTAACAGTACTTTTATAAAGTATTTATAAAGTTTTATAAAGTATTTTATGCATAGTTTAATGCTGAAATCTTTCAAAGTTTGTATATTCTAGTGACATTAAAAAAAAACTGTTCATTTCATGAAGAGCTTTAAAATTTAATTCAAATTTTAAAATTACACTCGAAACGAAAAAAATATTTATTTTCGGGACAATATGCTATTGCCCAAATGTAATGCTTTGTACTATTAATAGTCAAATGGGATACTTTCCTCCATTTGTCTACTTTTTATAAGAAATGAAAAAAGTGAGTAACTAAGACAAACCTGCCTAGAAACAATTTTATACATTTTAACACGAATTTGGCCCATTGCTTTTTTTCAAACAATTTTCCTAATGCTCTCAACACTAAATAACCGAGTTCCATTGGCAACAAGTACTACGAACGCACATTGTAGTTTAAATTAACAATTGGGGTTTTAAAAACAATTTATATCCCAGTGTTACACTTAGGAAAACCGTGAGAAATTTACCTACATATATCACTAGTAACAAAAAAATGTGTCTACACTTACCGTACTTTTATGGCAATTTGCAATTAAAAAAAACCTATTGAAACTATAAATTGATTTGTATTCTAACGATCGTTACTGTAATGATCTTGAATTAAAAATAGTCCTTCAATTTGCTTGAAATCTGGAGGCATGATCAGAGATTCGAGGAACTGGGTGTACGAATGTTTAAACGGATTTGACTGTGATTTGACGAACAGTTCTCGATATAGCGATGCACATCGTTTTGATAATTCGGCGACACACACTTTCTGCTGTTCGGTTTTCTTTGGGAAATTTACGATCCTCTCAGTTAAAGAGGACAATTTCAATTGCAAGTTGAATAAACCCTCGTCGGTTATTGTCTCTTCCAGTAAATTCAGATAATCCAGAATCAGGCCAACCTCATTTTCCCATTGTAAAATATCCTTGCTGCCATGCTTCAGTTTATCCGTAAGGTCCCTTATTACATCAAACTGCTCATTAATGAACAAACTAGACAGCAATTTGTCTACGAAAATTTCATTTGCCGTCACGTATTCTTCTGCCAATGAAAAGTGATTAAACGCTTCGTAGAACTTCTCAAGCGCCAGCGTTTTGGTGCCTTTCACCGTATGAATCCATTCTGCGGGTATTTTCATTTGATTCACCAACAAATCGACGATTTGTTGCGAATCTTCATCCAAGTCATCTTCTTCAACGCTCAAATTGCGATTTAAAATCCCCATAATCAAGTTGGTTTTGGAGGAATTATCTTCAAGGTAGAGCAAGGCAAAGATTGCCCATTCCCAAAGTCCCAAGTGTTCAAGTTGGGTGGAGAAACTCGTACAGAGTTTTGTTATTTCGGATAACTCTATTAGACCCACGTTGAGAGATTGGAACAATTGTAGTAAAAGCCAACTGCAAAAACGTTTCTGTTGGTATATTTTGAGCGCTGTTGAATTAGTATTCGTGATGGGTTTGGAAAAATTTCGATACTAATCTTTTTCAAAGCACGTTTTCAATTTTATTGGTTAAATAAGTTAGCTCGCGATTAAGACACGATTATAAAACAATGTTTGAAGTATTTTAAGATAAAACCAGATATTTTTATAAATCAATCTAGTGGGATAAATATAAAAAACGTTGGGTCAATTAGTCACATTTTAATTGTCAATGGCATTTTAAAATATCAGCTATATTTTAGTCTTGGGAGTAAAAAAGGTGTTTGCAATTTGAAAAAGGAGAAAAATGTGTTTATCGATCTACATTGGTGCGTTTTATGTAAGTTTCTTATCATAAAATTTTAAATAAATGAGATGCCACCCAAGCTCAAGGTCCAAGATTTATGTAAAAAAAATAAAAATCTGGATAAATCCAGAAGACATCAGAGCTTTCAATCTCATCTCAATTTCAATCGCATTTGGAAATATTTTCAGCATAGAAAACTTTATAAAACCGAGAAAATTTTTTAATCAATACATAGTTCTTACCTTAGTCTGTAATCCAAAGGATCGTCTGTATGTGTGGCAGGATTCAGAGTGCTGCTAAGTCTGTGAATTCCCGACTTGTACAGCAACAGAATATGGTAGATTATATCGAAAAATGGTGCTTCTGAGTAGCTGTTTGTGTATGGAGGATTCGGCCTCTCGGCATAAGCATATTCCTCAAATGCTTTTTTGTAAAGATTTATGGCGGTTTGGATCGGAGCTCCATTGGGGCAGATGTACCTAAAGAATAAAACATTACTTATAGTTCCAATGTATTCCTGGGTTTCAGTCAATTTTACTGTTTATTATTTAAAATGTTACAAATACGTTTCGGTGTCTTTCTCCACCATCATCAGTTTGTGTATATAGTTGCTACCAACTTCACATTTGACTGGTCACTCCAGTCATAAGTGACCAGTCAAATGTGAAGTTGGTAGCAACTATATACACAAACTGATGATGGTGGAGAAAGACACCGAAACGTATTTGTAACATTTTAAATAATAAACAGTAAAATTGACTGAAACCCAGGAATACATTGGAATGAATTAAAGTACAGTCAGGAAAATATATGATTACTTATAGTGTTCCTACTACAACCAAATGTCAACTTACCATAAATGCAAGCCAAACGCCCTCTTCCAATCAATTCCTTCAAAAATATTAACATCCTCTTTGGTAGGAATACCCGATAGTAGTAAATACAGCCGTTTTAACTCCGGCGTAATATGATTGGCGGCCATGGATTTATACCAAATGTCGACTTGCTCTTGGATAAAACTTTTCGGAGCATTGGACAAGCTAAGCTGAGCTACCAGCAAGGATAAATTTGACAATTTTGCGTCCATGGCAATACCCGCAGCTTCTAAGACCTAGAAAACACAACAAAACTACATTAATGTACCAATAAACACACAAACAAATTTACCTTGAAGATTGATAAATGCGTGAAGATACTTTCAGTGGCTCCTGCCACCGATTTGAAAGGACCCGCTTTCAATGTTAAATCGTCAGTGTCACAAGTGGATTTCAACCACTCGCTTAACAAATATCGTCTACTAGCAATGGTATTTTCATTTGGTCCCCACAAGGCAGCACACAAAGTCCAAATGCTGTATAGATAGTCCACCTCTGCGCTGTTATACTGAGATGCCAACTTTTCAAAAATTGAGCTCTGTTTCTTAAGGTAGAGATCGCTTTTTAAAATTTTAAAAGTCGGGGCTTTACTGGAACTCAGTTGAAATGTGGACTCTTCCAGGACCACTTTGAGACATTCGGTCAAAACATCCTGCAACGACAACAGTCGATAGAATAAGGAGTAAAAAATCACCGACAAACTGATGAGACAAACCTTGAGATGATCGTAGCGTGACGAAGCGTCTACAGACTGCAACAGCAACTCGCGTACACATTCCTCATTGTCAGGTGCATAGAAGTTAAAACCTTTAGTGAAACCTACTTTGAAGGATTTGCCTTTGAACATTCCCAAATCCACGATGCATCTAAAGAATAACAATAATTATACAGGGTGGTGCAATCAAGATAGCGTGGAAGGTTACGGCTAACCGTATTAACCGCAGACTCAATAAATTTTACATCAAAATTATCCTTCTTCGTAAGAACACCAATTGCGACATACTCACACAGGGTGTTCCATTTAAATAAACATATGTTTTGATAGGTATAACCAAAACAGTTTTAATGGATGGCCATTATTGATGCCAACATCGCATGGAAACAATTTCAAAATTATACACCAGTAATCTTCCACCCTGTATAGGTTAGTTCTATATGGTTGAGGCGAGTACATACAAACCTTTTATTCGAGTGATTTGCCTCAAACTTAGACTCTTGTTTTATATAAAACAAAGTAATTTAATAAGAGATAGACTTTCGAGGCCATTCCTTGAAACAAGTGGGTTTTTAGGCCGTCGTTCGGTAGAATTTCTTCTTGACGTTTCGCAAGCACGTGCGGCTTGCATCTTCAGGAGTGGTTTGCTTGAACGCTTACACTTTTCTGATCAGAACATCATCATCATCACAGAACAGATCAGAACAGTGTAAGCGTTCAAGCAAACCACTCCTGAAGATGCAAGCCGCACGTGCTTGCGAAAAGTCAAGAAGAAATTCTACCGAACGACGGCCTAAAAACCCACTTGTTTCAAAGTAATTTAATACTCTAAATGTGAGGCAAAATCCCGAAAGAAACGGTTTTATAAATAATTATATAATTGTTCCAAATCATCTCCAATCAACGAACCTGTTTGGAAGAATTACAGCTGTAACTTTCGGTGCTTGGTAGTTGTTCAAAACCTTCCAAATCTTCGGTCTCACACACAGGCGGGGCTGAATGAGGGCTTCTTCAGGCAAAGCGGGCAAATTGCGTATTTCCTCGTCCACATCTTGCAAGTCCAAATACTGTTTTATGAACGAAATATGACTGCCTGCATCGTCCGATCTGTCGTCATCGGCAAAAAGCGTCGACTTCATTAACTGCAAAAAGATTGAGATGAAGAAAAACATTTCCTAGAGTAACATTCAACACATACTTGAATATTCTTTGCATGTTGGGTATCAATGTAGGGCTTAAAGGACATATCTGCAGGTCTCAAGTTCCGGATTGGGTGATATTCATCGTCTGAACCATCGTCCATCATCATGGTGTGATGAAAAACGTCGTTCTCTTGCTGTTCATCAATGTTTTCAACCGAAATGTTTTTGGCAGAAGGAGTCCCAGTTGGAGGTTGCTCCTGAGACCTGAAGAAACCAATTAAAGCACTGAAAAACGGCCAATTTAATAACTCACCCTTGGCTAGCTTCTCTTGAAATAGTTTCCTTATCCAACGTTTTATCTTCAAGGCCTTGTTTAGCCTGCCCTGCTTTCAATGCCATTTGTTTCTTCTTTAACTCGGCCTTTTTTAGGGCGTCAGCGCTGCTTTCCTCGCTTTCTTCATCGCTGTCGTTGAATCCATACTTGGAAAAATGATCCACCTGTAAGTTGCATTAAAATCAATATCATGAACTAACTCTTCACAAGGAATTATTTTGCCTTAAACACCCAACTTCCAGTTTCTGGCCGATAGTCGACAAAACGACCATTTTTCTTCTCAGTTATTTTGCGAAGCTTCTCGGCAAATCTCATTTCGATCAGTTCTCCCACGTCCTTTATAAGATCGTTATTTGCTGTTCTTTTTGGGTATACGTTGTCTATAGTCACTTGGGCCCTTCGGTTCAATCCCTGGAAACAAAGATTATTAGAAATGTGAAAAATTCATTGTCATTATCTGCATATATTACCTCTCCCACAGGTGGTTTCTTGCTATCATCTGGGTAAATGGTCACTTCTCTGTAGCACAAGTGCACCAACTCGTCGATGTTGAGACCAGCAACGTCCATTTTATCCGGAAAGTACACATTTCCGTACCCTCTACGACCTAAGGATTTTTTAAAAAGTAAAACCAAAGCTTTTCAATGAATTGACTAAATTGCGCTCACCAATAGCAAATCCTTCAACAAAACATTTCCCGTCCTCATCTAGAACCAATTGGTCCAAGCTAGGTAATGTGTAGTACTCCGGCCTGGTGCAAATGATGTTTGCCTGCTGTTTTTCCACTGCGTCTCCGGCTCCTTTGTTATCACCACTAACTTCGTGATCATCTGAAGAGCGGCCTTCATCTGCCCAAGTCCGATCTGAAAAATATTCCTCTAACTTTTCACATCCACTAAGGCTAAGAACATAGTGAAGCGACGAGGATAGCGGCGAGCAAGCAGCGCGACGTCGCTTGCAGAATAAACACATGGAAACAAGTGCGAGTGTGCATAGTAAAGCCATCTCTGCTCGAGCGGTTTTATCGATTCAAGTAATTTTGTTTTCGTCGCTTGGTCGCGCTCATATTAAACGATGGACTGCCAAAGACTAATAGATTTAGTTTTGGTAAGGGAGAGTTTATGGGGCCAAAAGGACAAAATGACCATAATTGGTATATTTTGGATAAATTGACAGTTACTGACTATGACAAAAAAATTTCGAGTACACTACATCTACTGTGTTGGTTACGAAGATACCAAATTTTAGCAGCACTACTGTTCAAAATTGTTGTCGCCCTTAACATTTTAACTTCCCGATAAACAAATGGAAATAATATAGGTATCCCGATAGTCCTCGGCAATATACTAGGGTACTTCGAGGCTTGTCGTCGCTATCCTCGCCGCTTGCTCGTCGCAATGTCGCGCTGCTTACTCGTCGCGATGTCGCGCTGCTTGCTCGCCTCTATCCTCGTCGCCCCACTATGTTCTTAGCGTAAGTTTCTAAACCAGTACCTGTTAAAACATCCCTGCTAGTGGAGTGCAGAATATTGAAAGTCTGCGTCTCCACCGAATTGTTCGCGAGACTCTCATTATGAGCCGTAGAGTCGAACGTTAACCTAACAGGGTTTACATTGCCGAGATTGCCGCTTTCGGACTTTTCGTTCTCTTTATCTTCATTAAGCAAAACGTCCAAAATATTGGTCGAACTCAGATTCGGCGTGTTGTCATTGCTGGCTTTCTGCTTTAAAACCAGCTTTCGAACGTTGGTTTTTTTGTAGTTGGCCATAGGCGATTTTAAATAATCAGATGCCTGTCCATGGGAATCAAACAGACTGTCCTGTAACAAATATTCAACATTGGAAAGCACGGCAATCAATCACTAAACCTTTGCTTACCCGTGCACTTTTTAAAGATGTTACTTTGAGCTTTGAACTGTGCGAGGTATCAACCTTTTTAGACGCATCCAAAAGTGACTTTAGCTCTTTGGGATCTGTCGCAGTCATAGCAAGGGAATGGGATCTCAGCTTAGGCTCCAACCCAATTAAATGGGGCTCGTCCCCAAAAGGATCGGAAGTCAATTGCGCCAAATTATGATGTTCTGGCTGCACTAATTGTCTGAAACAGAGATGGCCAATAAGGAAAACATTCAATTGAGTAAAAAATTCACTTTATTTCAAAAAATTCCTGGGTTTCAGTCAATTTTATTGTTTATTATTTAAAATGTTACAAATACGTTTCGGTGTCTTTCTCCACCATCTTGGTTATTCCGAATAACCAATCAAATGTGAAGGTAGAAACAACTATACACACAAACTGATGATGGTGGAGAAAGACACCGAAACGTATTTGTAACATTTTAAATAATAAACAATAAAATTGACTGAAACCCAGGAATTTTTTGAAATAAATTGAACTACAGTCAGGAAAATATACACAAAAAAAATTCACTTACAAAGGTTGTTGCTGAGCGGGCTGCCCCATTCCAAAGGTGTTCGTTTGGAATGTAGTTGGAGCAGTATTGAAAAGCGTGCTCGAATTGTTGAATAAACCGCCTGGTTTTGCCTGATTCGTGCCAAAAAGACCTGTGGTAGTAGTATTTCCCAATCCCCCTAGAAGCACGAATATTACGTAGTTCCATGTCTTTTATTGCAGTTGTTACAAATAGCAAAACAATAATTGAGTACTACTACTATACCAACCTGTATTGAATGTTCCCATTCCAGATAATTGAGTTTGCCCGAACGCCGGTGCGGCAGGTTTACCAAAAGTGTTTCCAAACGCACTATTTCCCGCGCCAAAGGAGGTATTTGCACCAAAACCTAATTAAAGTATTAATAAAACACTTCACATGAAAAACTTTTCCTGCTAAGTATGTAAGACAGCAAAAAAACATAGTAAAACCTCATTCTGCTACTTACCAGTTCCAAACGCTCCAATGCCGGAGGTTTGCGTTTGTCCAAAAGCTGGAGCGGCAGGTTTTCCGAAAGTGCTCCCAAATGGCGTAGTATTCGTTGCTCCAAAGTTATTATTCGTCGCTCCAAAGGCTGGAGCTGCATTGGTGGCGCTCCCGAATAGTGGTTTTGCAGTATTAGTGAATAAACTGGGCTGAGTTGATGCGGGAGTGTTGAATGCAAACCCAGTAGTTTGACCAGTTGCGCCAAAACCCGTAGTAGGCTGAGCTGGTTTATTGAAAAGCCCCGTGCCAGTGTTTTGGTTGTTTGCAAACAATCCAGAGCCAAATCCCGTATTGGGTTGCGATGTATTCGCCCCGCCAAACATGAAGGATTGCTGTTGAGGTTGGGCTGCCGTGCCGAACGGTTTTATCGTGTTGTTTGCGCCGAAAGGGTTTGCATTTTGAGGGGCGCTTGATCCGAACCCGAAACCCGTTGAAGTAGTGGTACTGCCAAAAGCGGCAGGTTTTCCAAACGGGCTTGCGGTGGTATTTTGCTGGGCACCCATTCCAAAAGCACCTGGAAGGAAATCAACATAATTTCAATCCAATCAAATGCAAAAAGAATTAAGATTACCTGTATTAGTCTGCCCAAAAGTGCTAGTCTGTCCAAAGGGAGTAGCTTGGCCAAATGCTGACTGTTTATTGGCATCAGTTTGGCCGAAAAGTGAAGGAGCCGCCGTTGTTGAGGTTCCAAAGGCTGAAGCTCCAAATCCGGTTGTAGTTTGCTGGCCTAAAGGACCAGTATAACTGTATTGGAAAACGTTGTTGTTGGGCTGTATGAACTTTACCTGCAGGTTGTCCAAATGCAGTGTTTTGGCCGAAGGCTGAAGTCTGCCCAAACGCCATTTTATTAGCGTCAGTCTGCCCAAATAATGAGGGCTGAGCAGTAGTGGCTGTTCCAAATGCGTTAGCTCCAAACCCAGTTGATCCTTGTTGAGGTCCTACAAATAAACACCGTGGCACAAACACCCACATTGAACCAAACCGCGCGAACTGACCTTTTCTATTGGCTTGGTAATCTTCAAATCTGAGTTCTTCAAAAGATTTGCTTTCATATTCCTTCATGCAAGTGATACTGTGGTGCTTAATACTGATGGATTGGGCACTTCCGCCCTTGACCATAGTATCCGATCCAGTGACCGGCGTAAACTTAACAACAGTACCAGTTGGTTGATTGTTAAATGCTGTAGATGTTCCAAATAATCCAGTACTTCCAGGTGGATTGAAAATACTTGAAGTTTGCGGCTAAAAACAGAGAGAGGGTGGTTGAAAATTAGTCCTATTAGTTCATTTATTAATTAGATATTAGTGGACTTATTTTGGAACAAATCTTTGCACTTCTTACTTGTTGAGCTCCTAAGAAGCTGTTGTTCTGGTTGGATGCTCCAAATCCGAACGCTGGCTTGTTTTGCTGCCCAAATGTCGAGGTGTTACTGAAAAGACCTCCACCAGTTGTTGCTGGCTGTCCAAATAAACTGTTGGAGCCTAGATAAAAAATTATATTGACAAAACCAGTATGATAAAAACCACATTTAATTAAAAATACAAAAATTTTTAGTTAAGATAAGAGATTAACATAACATGAAGAAAATGATAAAAATTGATTCTGGAACTAAAATGCATCCATCAAAACATCTAATAACATCCACATCAGAAGCATGAAATAAAACGACTGTTTTTAATCTTTATGACGATCTATGGAGCCCTAGTTTAGACCTTGACTGAAAGCCTGATTAGGAATCAATGCATCTAAATAGCCAGAAGATAACAAGTAAAGTTCAAACATTGAATTTGTCAAGACGAAACGTGTTTAAACTAAGTGAAGTTAATAAATAGATCAAGCAACTGCACAAACATAAGTAGTACTAAAAGCAGCTGAAACGTTTCTTAGAAGGAAAGCACAAATTGGAAAAAGGCGTGGATAACACGAGATATCAGACTGGAGCAAATAAATAAACCTGTAGACTACATGATAAGGAAGCTGAAGACGAGCCCCCTATAATAGGCTCCTTATTTGTTTTTTGCTGCTTTTCAAAGAGCTATTCTGAACTATTTGAAACAACACAAATATACTCTTAGTTATTGGTAATTACTAGTGTATAATGAAATTGCTTAGGAAATGCATGATTATAGCATTGGAACTAAAATCTTACAGCTACATTAAATCAAACCACTGTGCTTGCTCTAAACGCTAAGATGTGGACCCCCGTAGACTGATTTTATGTGAAAACTCCAAATAAGCCAACGAACAAATTGGTAAGATGAGTAACTTACCAAAGGAGGTGCTGGAGGCTGCTGCCCCAAAAGCAGGTTTTCCAAACATAGTGAAAGCTTTAATTCAAATTTTCATTCAAGTGTTAACTACATGCAGCCCTTCTGCAGCAGAAATTAGTAGCTTTCTCTTTTTGTGCGTTCTTTTGGTACAAAAATATTTAGTGTTGCACACACATGACACACTGCAATTCCTATTAGACAAAACTTTTGTCACAAAAGTCAAAATGAAAGAATGTCAAAATGCTGTTTGAATGACAGAAGAAAGCTAGTTGCCGGCTTGAAAGCAAAGTTTTGGCAACATCGCAAGAACCCGTTAATTTTTTTCTTATTGGCAACTTTATGGGAAACATTTGCGTTCAAAGGACAAACACTGGTAAAATAAAATGGTTTATTCAACTTTGATAAAAAGATTTAGCCTTTTAAGGACAGTAGCTTCAAGGTTTGTTCAATGCTAATAAAATTTTTAAACAATCAAAAATTGTTGAGATTTTTTATAGTTAAATTTTTATCAATTGAATTTTTTTTCCATTTAATGGTCGCTTTAGAATCTTTCATTTACCATAAAAACTTTTATTTTCATGTCCACATTTCCCGCAAGCATTTATTTCAAATGGCAATACTGCACTTATGTCAAAGTCCCAGTCAAAAATGTCGAAGTTGACACTAGTTTATTTATTTTGATTTCTATTTTCTACAGGAAAAACAAATAAATTTAAAACCGGAAAACAATGGATAATAGTCCGGACGAAGATGATTTGCTGGATGAAGACAGTTCGGAGTTCTTTATCAATTTTCCACCGGACGTGCAAAAGGCCATAGACGAGGTAGTGGAAAACATCAATTCATCTAACTCATTTTACCTCTATAATTCCCAAAATACAACAAAATCCTCTAAAATTAGAGTTTTCTGGTTCCCAAACCCAACAGAATTAATCCTGGAACTTCACCAATACAATTAAATAGATAGTAAAACTGCCACGTACTTGCAGGTTCTACCAAGTAGAGACTCTCTAGATGAACCAGATTTCAACAGTATAGACTACATAAACAGCCTTTTCCCCACCGAACAATCTTTGTCCAATATCGATGAAGTAGTTATAAAAATGGAAAACCAAATTTACACCATTGATAATGAAATATCCACGGTTATAAGGAGTCAAATCGAAGCAAGCAAAGAGGGGCGAGAAGCTCTGGATGAATCCCAAAAAATCATTAAACAATTATTTATCCACATTAAAGACATTAAGGAAAGAGCTGAGAAGTCTGAGGAAATGGTCAGAGAAATTACAAGAGACATTAAACAATTGGATTGTGCCAAAAAGAATTTAACATTGGTAAGTTTCACCTTTCGTCAACCTGTCTAATGTATTCGGTGATAATGAATTTATTGATTTATAGGCCATTACAACTTTAAACCATCTTCACATGCTGGTAGGCGGAGTAGATACACTTAAATCTCTTACCCAAAAGCGTCTTTATGGAGAAATAGCTCTGCCTCTTCAAGCTATTTGCGAAGTAATGACCCACTTTGAAAACTACTCAGATATTCCGCAGATTAAGAGCCTAAGTGATCAAGTGAAGAGTATTCACGTTGAACTGGCAGATCAGATAACTCTAGATTTTAAGGCAAGATACTATTCTAATTGCTGAAAGTTAGCTTAATTAACCGAGCATTCATTTCAGGAAGCATTCCAAGGCTCAAATAATAAAAGCCATATTCCTAATAACAACTACAACAAGCCTGCCTAGTTGTATCCATCCTGGACCCAAAAGTAAGAAGGATCTTTTAAAATGGTTCGTCAACTTGCAACTCCAGGAATACGATCATCTGTTTCAAGAGACTGAAGATACCGCATGGTTAGATAAAATCGACAAAAGATATGCCTGGATAAAACGGCATTTGCTCGAATTTGAAGATAGATTAGGTATAACAATACGAACAATATCCTGTTAAATTGGAAGACTCTACTCTAAATTTCAGGCAATATGTTTCCCTCAAAACTGGGAAGTTTCTGAACGCATAGCCGTACAATTTTGCCACAAAACACGCGAGGAATTATCAAAAATCATGGCCAAAAGAAAAAGCGAGATTGATGTGAAACTGCTCCTGTATGCCATTCAAAAAACATCAGCATTTGAAAGTTTGCTTTTTAAACGGTTCTCTGGAGTTTCACTGAAGGAAAACTTGGAAGAAACTGTGAAATCCCAGACGAAAGGCGACATAAACCAGGCAATAGCGCAAAGGCATGGCAGCTTGAAAGACGAAGCAATCACTGAAGAAATGGCCTTAACTGCCTCCCCATTTAACGGATTAATAGGTAGGGTTATTGAAAAGATTCTACTGATCTTCTAGTTTAGATGCTAAAATTTTCTAGGTAGATGCTTTATACCCCATTTGGAAATCTACATAGACAGTGTAGATAAAAATCTAACTGATCTTATTGATAGATTTGTGCAGGATGAAAAGCAGCATCGGCCGACGGAAAACACTGAAACCCACGCTGCGATTTTGCCATCTTGTCCAGATCTTTTCGTTTTTTACAAAAAGAGCATGATTCAATGCAATCAACTCGATAGGTACATTATTGCACAAATTATACCCGCAACTTTTCATTTTCGGGAATCTATTTTTAGGGGGCAATCGATGCTTAGTTTGACTAGAACATTCCAAAAATACCTCCAAGAGTATTCAGAGAAGCTTCTTCAGAATAACTTACCCAAAATTGAGGGGCAATCTCTGGGCAGTTCCGTTCAGAACTTCACCAAAGATCTGCAAAAGATGTCAACATCCGGTCTGATACAGAATTTTTCTTCTCTGTTAAAGGAAGGTGATATTATCAGGTGAAACACATCAGTGAAATTAGTTAAGCAATAGCTCATTTCTATGGGTATTCACAGGTTTACCAAAGAGGAACAAACAAAAATATGCTGTATATTGACGACGGCGGAATATTGTTTGGAAACAACCCAGCAGTTGCAGGATAAATTGAAAGAAAAAATTGAGCCGCACCTATCAGAGCAGATAGATCTTTCCAAGGAACAAGACCAGTTTCATAAGTAAATATTCGCTTATTACACATAGGAAGTTGCATTGGATTAAGGCATTTTCAGGGTGATTTCAAATTGCATACAACTATTAGTCCAGGACTTGGAGAATGTGTGTGAGCCCTCACTAACGGCCATGACTAAGGTATAAAACAGCTTACTAATGAGGCATTTTAACTGTCTTTGCCATGAATTTACAGATTCAATGGCAAAACATCGACACAGTTGGAGACCAGAGTTCGTATATCACATCAATAACAACTAACTTGAAAACGACTGTTCCAATTATTCGCGATAATTTGGCACATTCCCGCAAATATTACACTCAGTTTTGCATCAAGTTTGCCAACAGTTTTATTCCCAAATACATCCAGAATATCTACAAGTGCAAGCCCATAAATACTGAAGGTGAGTGAGGCGATTTTCTAAATGTCAGGGGCTGATTTGATTTAACGAAACAATAGGAGCAGAACAACTGCTACTCGATACCCACATGCTGAAGACAGTTTTGCTAAATCTGCCTTCGATAGCCTCGCAAATCAACAGATCGGCACCGGCTGCATATTCCAAAGTGGTCACGAAAGGTGAGGACAAATTGCATTTAAACGGTTTTTCAAACTGTTACTAATAGACATGGTTTTCAGGCATGACAAAGGCGGAAATGATTTTAAAACTGGTAATGACTCCAATAGAACCGCAAAAGAATTTTGTGGATCAATGCAAAAAACTTCTACCCGAATGCCAACTCACAGAGTTTTATAAAATTCTTGAAATGAAGACGGTCAAAAGACAAGAACAGGCTGTTTTAGCTGATATGTTTAAAAGTCACAAATAAAATGAGAAAATTAGTGTGCAATCCAAAGGATCGACTGAGATTCAGTAAGTGAAATTACTTGAACTAGCGCAACCTATTCCTATATATAAGTGTATTATTTATTAGTCATGTGCAATGTTTCAAACAGTACTTAACTTGACGAATTGTTGATTTTATAGAAAATTATTATTTAACTTATTGCTTCTTTTTAATACATATTTATGTTACTCGTCTGTAATTAAGTAGATGATGCGTGTAGGATGTAAGTAAAATAATGCCTATGAAAAACCTTGTATTTTCACATTTCAACAAACACTCTTCTATTTAAAAGATTTACCTGAAAGGCACATAGTCCTACTCTTGTTTATACACCGTTCCTCGAAGCACACTTCTATCTAAAATATCTGCAAATGTCTTCTTGGTCAAATCGCACAATTCTGCACTCTCCTCTGCCGATATTTCCAGACCTGTCCCTCTTTGACTATCGAAATGACTTGCCAATGAAGCTTGACTTTCGCATATCTTAGCCAGCTGCATCAACAAGTTAATAATATCATTGGTCAACGGCGGAAATGCTTCACTAATGTTTACCAAAGCTGGCAGAACTGGTTTTAAAACAATTTAACACGTTGTGAGCTGGAAATTCCTGGAAATACATAAATAGAGCCCAAATTTAAACGGATAAAATTGATGTGGTACCTCCTAACAAAGCGTAGAGCAAGTTTAACGCGGTTACGCACAAATTTAGGCTTTTGGGCAGAGCATACTGGATGCTCAAACGCGATAGCAACTGGATGGCAAAGATTTGCTTATTAAGGCTGGGCTGCTGCATTAATTCCTGCAGAAAGTCCAAGCAAATGTGCATTGAAGGGACTCCTTTGACGACTACTTCCAACAGCTCACTCGGATATCCCTGGAATCAGGGTAAACAAACAAATCAATTTCTTTGACTGCAAGAAACCTATAAAGGTTGTTCAAAACTGGAATATTTGGATCATACCTGGAAATGTACGAGTTTACACAACGTTGTGTCTGCGATAAAAACTTGATGAAGATAACAGCAGACCAGCGATCTCACTTCTTGTAGAGCCCAACGCCGACCTGGCACAGTTATATCCTCTTCTTTTTCAACCAAAGTTTCCAGAAGCATTTGGACAGCTGCGCTCTCCTGCAAATATGTTTATTCCAGATTTAATACAAATCACACCTTGGCCTCTAATGGAAACGGGTAAAATCAATAAAATTTTTTGGACAATGAGCTTCATTTATTTACAACTATTTCTATGTTTCAAAATTTCCGTCGGTGTTAACACTAAATCCTGCGAACATTTCTCGCAATGCCATTTCTTGGAATTAGCTTTAACGACAGTAGTCTCAACTTCAGTTGGTTCTTGTTTCATTGCTACCGCTTTACTATCACAAAATTCTTCGTGTTGCATGAACTGAAACAGTGTCCGACCAGGAAAGGTTTCCTTACAATGCTTGCATAATAGTCCGGTTTCAAAAATGTTCACTTCTATAGCATAAGCCCAGTCTTCGTCGTTTAAGCAATCGTAGATAACGTTTTCAGTAACATTAAATCCCCCTTTTACAGTATTCGGACACATTGCAAAGTCCAGGTTAAAGGGGTTTTTCAGCTTGTCCTTAATGTGATTGAAAGTTTCACTAGAGTAGGAAAAAAGGTCCTTCAAATCAGCAGGCAGCAGCCTTTTCATGTTATAAGCAACAGCCGATTGCATGTAGGCTACCAAATCTTCTATGAAATAGAAAATATCTTCCTTATCTGCATCAGTTTGCTTGTACGTAGGGTTGTTCAGTTTAAATTCCAACTTCTGCGTCCATTTTTTTCTCAGACTCAACGCTTTCAACAGCAAATTTTTCGCCTGTCCCAAATAAGGGACATCCAAAGCCAAAAAATCATCAACCACAAATTTAGTTAGGGAGCTATTTGTCGCGATTGGTTTTCCCAAATAGAAAAAAGCGTCTGAATTACAAGGCATTCGCATTGCGTTCACCAGATACACCTTCTTCGTTTCCAAGATGGACTGAAACACCAAAACCTGATGTTTCTTGGATATTGGCCTTTTACTGAAGTAGCCTGTAAATAACAATTTTACGATTTACCTGCGGTTTTTATAAGTAATGACCTGAAGGGGTGGCACTTCAATTTCTTCATTGGATAGTTCCAACACCTCAGGATCATGGCAAAGTAACTCATAGGTCTGAGAATACATAGTTTTTGTTCTTCGTGTGATACAGCCTTTCTGATACGGTCTTGGAAGAGTTGTGTTCATCTTCAACGGCAATTTGAGGATAAAATCCGCTGGTTAGGATAATTTTCAGCAGCATCAGGTCTTTAAAACTATCTGCGCTGGCTTCATTGAGCAATTTTTGGAGCCTCTAGATCAAATATTATAATCGCTTTGTTTCTGATTGCTTTTTTAATGCTGAACACATACCTTGAAGTCATTTGATTCGAAACTCGACATCCCGTAGATCGGTTTTGGAATCAGCTTTCTCCGAGTTCCCCATAATTAAACATTTCATATTTCAGCTGCTTCCTTTGCCTGCTCTTAGACTCGATTTTTAGTTCGTATTTCATATGCTTTAGCTGCTTTAGTTCCCCATATCGGATCGATCGCTCGGCTTGTGAGTTCTAAAAAATCATTCCTAAAAACTTTTCATTCAAAAGAGGTTTACTCACGTTCCTCAATCTTTTGCAGCAAATTAGCCTCAGTTAGAATATCCCTGAATTGGTCCAACAGTTTAGTGACTTCGTAGAATCGCTGTTCCTCCAAACATCGCTTTTTGCTCCAAGTTTTAGAGTTTTGGGCTTTAGTTGAGCTGCCATGCACTGGTCCAGATGATTGCTTTATTGTAAGCCTACATGTATGCCATATGAAGGAAAACCGGTTGCACATGAAAAAATATATTACCATTCTTTGAAGAAACTAAGCAAACTCATGGGATCGCCATGGTTGGATTCCAAAGGCCTCCTCAAATTTTGTGCTTCAGAGTCGCGATACGCCGTTTGCGTTAGAGGGCTTTGGACACTCAAAAGCGACGCTAAAGCTAGCACTGAGTTCACATTTCCGAATATAGTGGACATTATAAGCATTTTTGCAATTGAGAGATCGACGGGGTTGACTCAAAGAGTCCCCTAGAGGGGTTAAAGATAGGCACTCATCTGAGAGACTAAGAGCGCCTGAAAGTGCCGAAGTCAATAGAAATATTCGTTTCCTTGTGCGTACTTACCTGCAAATTTCAGCTTCTCTAAGCTCTCTTCAATGGCCTTATGACTGGGCTTTTCTAAGAAGGGAAAATTTTCAATATCAGTTAATCCCAGCGAAATCATGTGCAATATCAGCGAATCTAAAGGCACCAAATGTATTTCCGCTGGAGTAAAACCTTCAAAACTATTAAAGTCCTCTTCCGAATACATTCGATAACAGACGCCTGGACCGGTTCGTCCAGCCCGGCCACTTCTTTGCTTGGCACCTGCAAAAACGAAAAGTTGATTCAAGAAGAGTTGGTTTAACATTTTATATTTTCAATTTACCTGCGAAATATATGCTTCGCTTAACTTGCTGATTCCCACATTGGTGTTGTAGATCATTCTGTTGCATTTTCCAGAGTCAATAACAAACCTGTAAACCACAATTAAGTCCCTCGAATTCTTAGGTGAAATCAGTAAAATTGCCTTATTCCGTCGATGGTCACAGATGTTTCTGCAATGTTAGTGGAAATTATACATTTCCTCACTCCTTCGGGAGGATAATCAAACACCTTGTCCTGATCTTCAAGAGATAAACTGCTGTGCAGTGGCAGAACAATCCAGTTTTTTTTATTTGACTATTTAAAAAAAGGAAATTTAAGTGCATGCTGCTTCCGTTGGTTATCCGCGGTGTTTTACCTGTACTCCGTAATAGCGTCTGCAAGAGTGGATATTTCGGAAAACCCGTTTAAAAAATCAAACGTCCCCTTTCTGGTTTGGTAAGTATTTTTCATCAATCATCTGGAGAATTTGTAGATAAGGAGTACAGTTGAACTTATCCCTTTTTTCTCAAAAGGGTCTTTTACTATGGGCTTGTAATTTATGTCTATTGGGTAGAGTCTTCCAGGTACCTTAAAACAAAATTAGAAGAGCCTAAAGCAATCTCAATGTTGGCAAATGTGGCTTAAATAGGAAAGTTGCATCTATTGTCAAGTGATGTAAGGTGAAAATCCAGGAGGAACTGCTTAGAAATATTCGACATCAAACCCAAGCGAAGCAGAATATGATTTTATACTTTTCATATATTTTTCCTTTCATTGGGAGATTGCGATATAAATTATGAAATTTTGAAAATGAGAAAGCACCAAGCAGCCAAACGGGAACTTTAGTAGTGAATTTATGGGCAAAATCTGAAGATATATTGAATATATAACGCCACTAGAGCGATGGAAGTCTCAGCGAAAAGTTGAAAGATGGAACCAAATGGAGAGATCAAAAGAGATAGACTTTTTTTTAGCCAAGGGAGGAAACTTTGCTATTATCCCGAGAACGATACCAATAGAGGAAATTATCGCGAACACCGAAACAGCATTGCAAGGGCTCCCAGAACAAACGGCAAATGAAATACGTCTGGAAACCACCCAAATCCTACGAAAAGCGAAACCACCACCAAGCAACTTAAGCAGAGAAGAACATGCCCTCAAGGAAATACGAAGGAACACAAGCTGTCGTCATGAACAGAGAGCAGTACGAGCAGAAAATCCAAAACTTATTGGACCCAGTCACTTATACGAAGCTCAAAAAAACCCGACTCAAGCCAAGCTCAGTAACATCACCGCCTGATCAAAATATCCTCAATAGACGAGAACACCAGGAAGAGGATTATTAGGTCAGAAGCCCTCCCCCCGCGTTTGTATGGATTACCGAAGATTCACAAGGAAGGGAATACCACTAAGACCAATCGTCAGTGCCCCGGGATCACCAACTTACGATATAGCAAAATATCTATCCTCTCTTCTACAGCCACACTTGGGGTCCACGGAAACATACATCAAGGATTCCAAACATTTCATTGTGAAGATCCAAGACCTCAGACTGGAACCTACGGATATGCTGGTCAGCTTCGATGTTGTATCTCTATTCAAAGGTACCCTTGGACGAATCAATAGGATTAGTGGCGGAGCTATTCGAAGAGAGTACAACAAATCTGTTCAAGGCTTGTCTAAAGGGCAGCTACTTCCTGTGGAATGGAGATTACTACGAGCAAAAGGAAGGAGTAGCCAAGGGAAGCCCACTCAGTCCGGTGGTGGCGAATCTATTATGGAGAAGTTTGAGGAAGCAGCGTTGAGCACCGCACCCCTTAGACCAACGATCTGGTACCGATATGTCGATGACACGTTCGTGCTATGGAGGGACGCAAAAACCTGGACATGTTCCTCGACCATCTAAACAAACAGCACCCAGACATCCAATTCACCATGGAAGTTGAACAAAACCACCAACTGGCCTTCCTGGATGTTTTGGTGTCTAGGCAGGGGAATCGTTTGGACCACAAGGTATATCGAAAAGCCACCCACACAGACAGATATCTTCACAAGCTATCTAACCACCATCCGAGTCAGAAGCAGGGAATCATTAAGACTCTCACGGATAGAGCCAGAAAAATATGTGGACCACAACATCTAACAACGGAACTACAGCACTTGGAAAAGCTT
>JAJTJO010000072.1:1465898-1565175 GCA_024550625.1 Dendroctonus valens
AAACCCTCGTCGGTTATTGTCTCTTCCAGTAAATTCAGATAATCCAGAATCAGGCCAACCTCATTTTCCCATTGTAAAATATCCTTGCTGCCATGCTTCAGTTTATCCGTAAGGTCCCTTATTACATCAAACTGCTCATTAATGAACAAACTAGACAGCAATTTGTCTACGAAAATTTCATTTGCCGTCACGTATTCTTCTGCCAATGAAAAGTGATTAAACGCTTCGTAGAACTTCTCAAGCGCCAGCGTTTTGGTGCCTTTCACCGTATGAATCCATTCTGCGGGTATTTTCATTTGATTCACCAACAAATCGACGATTTGTTGCGAATCTTCATCCAAGTCATCTTCTTCAACGCTCAAATTGCGATTTAAAATCCCCATAATCAAGTTGGTTTTGGAGGAATTATCTTCAAGGTAGAGCAAGGCAAAGATTGCCCATTCCCAAAGTCCCAAGTGTTCAAGTTGGGTGGAGAAACTCGTACAGAGTTTTGTTATTTCGGATAACTCTATTAGACCCACGTTGAGAGATTGGAACAATTGTAGTAAAAGCCAACTGCAAAAACGTTTCTGTTGGTATATTTTGAGCGCTGTTGAATTAGTATTCGTGATGGGTTTGGAAAAATTTCGATACTAATCTTTTTCAAAGCACATTTTCAATTTTATTGGTTAAATAAGTTAGCTCGCGATTAAGACACGATTATAAAAAATGTTTGAAGTATTTTAAGATAAAACCAGATATTTTTATAAATCAATCTAGTGGGATAAATATAAAAAACGTTGGGTCAATTAGTCACATTTTAATTGTCAATGGCATTTTAAAATATCAGCTATATTTTAGTCTTGGGAGTAAAAAAGGTGTTTGCAATTTGAAAAAGGAGAAAAATGTGTTTATCGATCTACATTGGTGCGTTTTATGTAAGTTTCTTATCATAAAATTTTAAATAAATGAGATGCCACCCAAGCTCAAGGTCCAAGATTTATGTAAAAAAATAAAAATCTGGATAAATCCAGAAGACATCAGAGCTTTCACTCATCTCAATTTCAATCGCATTTGGAAATATTTTCAGCATAGAAAACTTTATAAACCGAGAAAATTTTTTAATCAATACATAGTTCTTACCTTAGTCTGTAATCCAAAGGATCGTCTGTATGTGTGGCAGGATTCAGAGTGCTGCTAAGTCTGTGAATTCCCGACTTGTACAGCAACAGAATATGGTAGATTATATCGAAAAATGGTGCTTCTGAGTAGCTGTTTGTGTATGGAGGATTCGGCCTCTCGGCATAAGCATATTCCTCAAATGCTTTTTTGTAAAGATTTATGGCGGTTTGGATCGGAGCTCCATTGGGGCAGATGTACCTAAAGAATAAAACATTACTTATAGTTCCAATGTATTCCTGGGTTTCAGTCAATTTTACTGTTTATTATTTAAAATGTTACAAATACGTTTCGGTGTCTTTCTCCACCATCATCAGTTTGTGTATATAGTTGCTACCAACTTCACATTTGACTGGTCACTCCAGTCATAATGACCAGTCAAATGTGAAGTTGGTAGCAACTATATACACAAACTGATGATGGTGGAGAAAGACACCGAAACGTATTTGTAACATTTTAAATAATAAACAGTAAAATTGACTGAAACCCAGGAATACATTGGAATGAATTAAAGTACAGTCAGGAAAATATATGATTACTTATAGTGTTCCTACTACAACCAAATGTCAACTTACCATAAATGCAAGCCAAACGCCCTCTTCCAATCAATTCCTCAAAAATATTAACATCCTCTTTGGTAGGAATACCCGATAGTAGTAAATACAGCCGTTTTAACTCCGGCGTAATATGATTGGCGGCCATGGATTTATACCAAATGTCGACTTGCTCTTGGATAAAACTTTTCGGAGCATTGGACAAGCTAAGCTGAGCTACCAGCAGGGATAAATTTGACAATTTTGCGTCCATGGCAATACCCGCAGCTTCTAACCTAGGAAAACACAACAAAACTACATTAATGTACCAATAAACACACAAACAAATTTACCTTGAAGATTGATAAATGCGTGAAGATACTTTCAGTGGCTCCTGCCACCGATTTGAAAGGACCCGCTTTCAATGTTAAATCGTCAGTGTCACAAGTGGATTTCAACCACTCGCTTAACAAATATCGTCTACTAGCAATGGTATTTTCATTTGGTCCCCACAAGGCAGCACACAAAGTCCAAATGCTGTATAGATAGTCCACCTCTGCGCTGTTTACTGAGATGCCAACTTTTCAAAAATTGAGCTCTGTTTCTTAAGGTAGAGATCGCTTTTTAAAATTTTAAAAGTCGGGGCTTTACTGGAACTCAGTTGAAATGTGGACTCTTCCAGGACCACTTTGAGACATTCGGTCAAAACATCCTGCAACACAACAGTCGATAGAATAAGGAGTAAAAAATCACACCGACAAACTGATGAGACAAACCTTGAGATGATCGTAGCGTGACGAAGCGTCTACAGACTGCAACAGCAACTCGCGTACACATTCCTCATTGTCAGGTGCATAGAAGTTAAAACCTTTAGTGAAACCTACTTTGAAGGATTTGCCTTTGAACATTCCCAAATCCACGATGCATCTAAAGAATAACAATAATTATACAGGTTGGTGCAATCAAGATAGCGTGGAAGATTACGGCTAACCGTATTAACCGCAGACTCAATAAATTTTACATCAAAATTATCCTTCTTCGTAAGAACACCAATTGCGACATACTCACACAGGGTGTTCCATTTAAATAAACATATGTTTTGATAGGTATAACCAAAACAGTTTTAATGGATGGCCATTATTGATGCCAACATCGCATGGAAACAATTTCAAAATTATACACCAGTAATTCCACCCTGTATAGGTTGGTTCTATATGGTTGAGGCGAGTACATACAAACCTTTTATTCGAGTGATTTGCCTCAAACTTAGACTCTTGTTTTATATAAAACAAAGTAATTTAATAAGAGATAGACTTTCGAGGCCATTCCTTGAAACAAGTGGGTTTTTTAGGCCGTCGTTCGGTAGAATTTCTTCTTGACGTTTCGCAAGCACGTGCGGCTTGCATCTTCAGGAGTGGTTTGCTTGAACGCTTACACTTTTCTGATCAGAACATCATCATCATCACAGAACAGATCAGAACAGTGTAAGCGTTCAAGCAAACCACTCCTGAAGATGCAAGCCGCACGTGCTTGCGAAAAGTCAAGAAGAAATTCTACCGAACGACGGCCTAAAAACCCACTTGTTTCAAAGTAATTTAATACTCTAAATGTGAGGCAAAATCCCGAAAGAAACGGTTTTATAAATAATTATATAATTGTTCCAAATCATCTCCAATCAACGAACCTGTTTGGAAGAATTACAGCTGTAACTTTCGGTGCTTGGTAGTTGTTCAAAACCTTCCAAATCTTCGGTCTCACACACAGGCGGGGCTGAATGAGGGCTTCTTCAGGCAAAGCGGGCAAATTGCGTATTTCCTCGTCCACATCTTGCAAGTCCAAATACTGTTTTATGAACGAAATATGACTGCCTGCATCGTCGTCGATCTGTCGTCATCGGCAAAAAGCGTCGACTTCATTAACTGCAAAATGATTGAGATGAAGAAAAACATTTCCTAGAGTAACATGCAACACGTACTTGAATATTCTTTGCATGTTGGGTATCAATGTAGGGCTTAAAGGACATATCTGCAGGTCTCAAGTTCCGGATTGGGTGATATTCATCGTCTGAACCATCGTCCATCATCATGGTGTGATGAAAAACGTCGTTCTCTTGCTGTTCATCAATGTTTTCAACCGAAATGTTTTTGGCAGAAGGAGTCCAGTTGGAGGTGCTCCTGAGACCTGAAGAAACCAATTAAAGCACTGAAAAACGCCAATTTAATCTCACCCTTGGCTAGCTTCTCTTGAAATAGTTTCCTTATCCAACGTTTTATCTTCAAGGCCTTGTTTAGCCTGCCCTGCTTTCAATGCCATTTGTTTCTTCTTTAACTCGGCCTTTTTTAGGGCGTCAGCGCTGCTTTCCTCGCTTTCTTCATCGCTGTCGTTGAATCCATACTTGGAAAAATGATCCACCTGTAAGTTGCATTAAAATCAATATCATGAACTAACTCTTCACAAGGAATTATTTTGCCTTAAACACCCAACTTCCAGTTTCTGGCCGATAGTCGACAAAACGACCATTTTTCTTCTCAGTTATTTTGCGAAGCTTCTCGGCAAATCTCATTTCGATCAGTTCTCCCACGTCCTTTATAAGATCGTTATTTGCTGTTCTTTTTGGGTATACGTTGTCTATAGTCACTTGGGCCCTTCGGTTCAATCCCTGGAAACAAAGATTATTAGAATGTGAAAAATTCATTGTCATTATCTGCATATATTACCTCTCCCAGGTGGTTTCTTGCTATCATCTGGGTAAATGGTCACTTCTCTGTAGCACAAGTGCACCAACTCGTCGATGTTGAGACCAGCAACGTCCATTTTATCCGGAAAGTACACATTTCCGTACCCTCTACGACCTAAGGATTTTTTAAAAAGTAAAACCAAAGCTTTTCAATGAATTGACTAAATTGCGCTCACCAATAGCAAATCCTTCAACAAAACATTTCCCGTCCTCATCTAGAACCAATTGGTCCAAGCTAGGTAATGTGTAGTACTCTGGCCTGGTGCAAATGATGTTTGCCTGCTGTTTTTCCACTGCGTCTCCGGCTCCTTTGTTATCACCACTAACTTCGTGATCATCTGAAGAGCGGCCTTCATCTGCCCAAGTCCGATCTGAAAAATATCCTCTAACTTTTCACATCCACTAAGGCTAAGAACATAGTGAAGCGACGAGGATAGCGGCGAGCAAGCAGCGCGACGTCGCTTGCAGAATAAACCCATGGAAACAAGTGCGAGTGTGCATAGTAAAGCCATCTCTGCTCGAGCGGTTTTATCGATTCAAGTAATTTTGTTTTCGTCGCTTGGTCGCTCATATTAAACGATGGACTGCCAAAGACTAATTTTAGTTTTGGTAAGGGAGAGTTTATGGGGCCAAAAGGACAAAATGACCATAATTGGTATATTTTGGATAAATTGACAGTTACTGACTATGACAAAAAAATTTCGAGTACACTACATCTACTTGTTGGTTACGAAGATACCAAATTTTAGCAGCACTACTGTTCAAAATTGTTGTCGCCCTTAACATTTTAACTTCCCGATAAACAAATGGAAATAATATAGGTATCCCGATAGTCCTCGGCAATATACTAGGGTACTTCGAGGCTTGTCGTCGCTATCCTCGCCGCTTGCTCGTCGCATGTCGCGCTGCTTACTCGTCGCGATGTCGCGCTGCTTGCTCGCCTCTATCCTCGTCGCCCCACTATGTTCTTAGCGTAAGTTTCTAAACCAGTACCTGTTAAAACATCCCTGCTAGTGGAGTGCAGAATATTGAAAGTCTGCGTCTCCACCGAATTGTTCGCGAGACTCTCATTATGAGCCGTAGAGTCGAACGTTAACCTAACAGGATTTACATTGCCGAGATTGCCGCTTTCGGACTTTCGTTCTCTTTATCTTCATTAAGCAAAACGTCCAAAATATTGGTCGAACTCAGATTCGGCGTGTTGTCATTGCTGGCTTTCTGCTTTAAAACCAGCTTTCGAACGTTGGTTTTTTTGTAGTTGGCCATAGGCGATTTTAAATAATCAGATGCCTGTCCATGGGAATCAAACAGACTGTCCTGTAACAAATATTCAACATTGGAAAGCACGGCAATCAATCACTAAACCTTTGCTTACCCGTGCACTTTTTAAAGATGTTACTTTGAGCTTTGAACTGTGCGAGGTATCAACCTTTTTGACGCATCCAAAAGTGACTTTAGCTCTTTGGGATCTGTCGCAGTCATAGCAAGGGAATGGGATCTCAACTTAGGCTCCAACCCAATTAAATGGGGCTCGTCCCCAAAAGGATCGGAAGTCAATTGCGCCAAATTATGATGTTCTGGCTGCACTAATTGTCTGAAACAGAGATGGCCAATAAGGAAAACATTCAATTGAGTAAAAAATTCACTTTATTTCAAAAAATTCCTGGGTTTCAGTCAATTTTATTGTTTATTATTTAAAATGTTACAAATACGTTTCGGTGTCTTTCTCCACCATCTTGGTTATTCCGATACCAATCAAATGTGAAGGTAGAAACAACTATACACACAACTGATGATGGTGGAGAAAGACACCGAAACGTATTTGTAACATTTTAAATAATAAACAATAAAATTGACTGAAACCCAGGAATTTTTGAAATAAATTGAACTACAGTCAGGAAAATATACACAAAAAAAATTCACTTACAAAGGTTGTTGCTGAGCGGGCTGCCCCATTCCAAAGGTGTTCGTTTGGAATGTAGTTGGCGCAGTATTGAAAAGCGTGCTCGAATTGTTGAATAAACCGCCTGGTTTTGCCTGATTCGTGCCAAAAAGACCTGTGGTAGTAGTATTTCCCAATCCCCCTAGAAGCACGAATATTACATAGTTCCATGTCTTTTATTGCAGTTCTTACAAATAGCAAAACAATAATTGAGTACTACTACTATACCAACCTGTATTGAATGTTCCCATTCCAGATAATTGAGTTTGCCCGAACGCCGGTGCGGCAGGTTTACCAAAAGTGTTTCCAAACGCACTATTTCCCGCGCCAAAGGAGGTATTTGCACCAAAACCTAATTAAAGAATTAATAAAACACTTCACATGAAAAACTTTTCCTGCTAAGTATGTAAGACAGCAAAAAAAAAACATTTGCTACTTACCAGTTCCAAACGCTCCAATGCCGGAGGTTTGCGTTTGTCCAAAAGCTGGAGCGGCAGGTTTTCCGAAAGTGCTCCCAAATGGCGTAGTATTCGTTGCTCCAAAGTTATTATTCGTCGCTCCAAAGGCTGGAGCTGCATTGGTGGCGCTCCCGAATAGTGGTTTTGCAGTATTAGTGAATAAACTGGGCTGAGTTGATGCGGGAGTGTTGAATGCAAACCCAGTAGTTTGACCAGTTGCGCCAAAACCCGTAGTAGGCTGAGCTGGTTTATTGAAAAGCCCCGTGCCAGTGTTTTGGTGTTTGCAAACAATCCAGAGCCAAATCCCGTATTGGGTTGCGATGTATTCGCCCCGCCAAACATGAAGGATTGCTGTTGAGGTTGGGCTGCCGTGCCGAACGGTTTTATCGTGTTGTTTGCGCCGAAAGGGTTTGCATTTTGAGGGGCGCTTGATCCGAACCGAAACCCGTTGAAGTAGTGGTACTGCCAAAAGCGGCAGGTTTTCCAAACGGGCTTGCGGTGGTATTTTGCTGGGCACCCATTCCAAAAGCACCTGGAAGGAAATCAACATAATTTCAATCCAATCAAATGCAAAAAGAATTAAGATTACCTGTATTAGTCTGCCCAAAAGTGCTAGTCTGTCCAAAGGGAGTAGCTTGGCCAAATGCTGACTGTTTATTGGCATCAGTTTGGCCGAAAAGTGAAGGAGCCGCCGTTGTTGAGGTTCCAAAGGCTGAAGCTCCAAATCCGGTTGTAGTTTGCTGGCCTAAAGGACCAGTATAACTGTATTGGAAAACGTTGTTGTTGGGCTGTATGAACTTTACCTGCAGGTTGTCCAAATGCAGTGTTTTGGCCGAAGGCTGAAGTCTGCCCAAACGCCATTTTATTAGCGTCAGTCTGCCCAAATAATGAGGGCTGAGCAGTAGTGGCTGTTCCAAATGCGTTAGCTCCAAACCCAGTTGATCCTTGTTGAGGTCCTACAAATAAACACCGTGGCACAAACACCCACATTGAACCAAACCGCGCGAACTGACCTTTTCTATTGGCTTGGTAATCTTCAAATCTGAGTTCTTCAAAAGATTTGCTTTCATATTCCTTCATGCAAGTGATACTGTGGTGCTTAATACTGATGGATTGGGCACTTCCGCCCTTGACCATAGTATCCGATCCAGTGACCGGCGTAAACTTAACAACAGTACCAGTTGGTTGATTGTTAAATGCTGTAGATGTTCCAAATAATCCAGTACTTCCAGGTGGATTGAAAATACTTGAAGTTTGCGGCTAAAAACAGAGAGAGGGTGGTTGAAAATTAGTCCTATTAGTTCATTTATTAATTAGATATTAGTGGACTTATTTTGGAACAAATCTTTGCACTTCTTACTTGTTGAGCTCCTAAGAAGCTGTTGTTCTGGTTGGATGCTCCAAATCCGAACGCTGGCTTGTTTTGCTGCCCAAATGTCGAGGTGTTACTGAAAAGACCTCCACCAGTTGTTGCTGGCTGTCCAAATAAACTGTTGGAGCCTAGATAAAAAATTATATTGACAAAACCAGTATGATAAAAACCACATTTAATTAAAAATACAAAAATTTTTAGTTAAGATAAGAGATTAACATAACATGAAGAAAATGATAAAAATTGATTCTGGAACTAAAATGCATCCATCAAAACATCTAATAACATCCACATCAGAAGCATGAAATAAACGACTGTTTTTAATCTTTATGACGATCTATGGAGCCCTAGTTTAGACCTTGACTGAAAGCCTGATTAGGAATCAATGCATCTAAATAGCCAGAAGATAACAAGTAAAGTCAAACATTGAATTTGTCAAGACGAAACGTGTTTAAACTAAGTGAAGTTAATAAATAGATCAAGCAACTGCACAAACATAAGTAGTACTAAAAGCAGCTGAAACGTTTCTTAGAAGGAAAGCACAAATTGGAAAAAGGCGTGGATAACACGAGATATCAGACTGGAGCAAATAAATAAACCTGTAGACTACATGATAAGGAAGCTGAAGACGAGCCCCCTATAATAGGCTCCTTATTTGTTTTTGCTGCTTTTCAAAGAGCTATTCTGAACTATTTGAAACAAACACAAATATACTCTTAGTTATTGGTAATTACTAGTGTATAATGAAATTGCTTAGGAAATGCATGATTATAGCATTGGAACTAAAATCTTACAGCTACATTAAACAAACCACTGTGCTTGCTCTAAACGCTAAGATGTGGACCCCCGTAGACTGATTTTATGTGAAAACTCCAAATAAGCCAACGAACAAATTGGTAAGATGAGTAACTTACCAAAGGAGGTGCTGGAGGCTGCTGCCCCAAAAGCAGGTTTTCCAAACATAGTGAAAGCTTTAATTCAAATTTTCATTCAAGTGTTAACTACATGCAGCCCTTCTGCAGCAGAAATTAGTAGCTTTCTCTTTTTGTGCGTTCTTTTGGTACAAAAATATTTAGTGTTGCACACACATGACACACTGCAATTCCTATTAGACAAAACTTTGTCACAAAAGTCAAAATGAAAGAATGTCAAAATGCTGTTTGAATGACAGAAGAAAGCTAGTTGCCGGCTTGAAAGCAAAGTTTTGGCAACATCGCAAGAACCCGTTAATTTTTTTCTTATTGGCAACTTTATGGGAAACATTTGCGTTCAAAGGACAAACTGGTAAAATAAAATGGTTTATTCAACTTTGATAAAAAGATTTAGCATTTTAAGGACAGTAGCTTCAAGGTTTGTTCAATGCTAATAAAATTTTTAAACAATCAAAAATTGTTGAGATTATTTTATAGTAAATTTTATCATTGAATTTTTTCATTTAATGTCGCTTTAGAATCTTTCATTACCTAAAACTTTTATTTTCATGTCCACCATTCCCGCAAGCATTTATTTCAAATGGCAATACTGCACTTATGTCAAAGTCCCAGTCAAAAATGTCGAAGTTGACACAAGTTTATTTATTTTGATTTCTATTTTCTACAGGAAAAACAAATAAATTTTCAACCGGAAAACAATGGATAATAGTCCGGACGAAGATGATTTACTGGATGAAGACAGTTCGGAGTTCTTTATCAATTTTCCACCGGACGTGCAAAGGCCATAGACGAGGTAGTGGAGAACATCAATTCATCTAACTCATTTTACCTCTATAATTCCCAAAATACAACAAAATCCTCTAAAATTAGAGTTTTCTGGTTCCCAAACCCAACAGAATTAATCCTGGAACTTCACCAATACAATTAAATAGATAGTAAAACTGCCACGTACTTGCAGGTTCTACCAGTAGAGACTCTCTAGATGAACCAGATTTCAACAGTATAGACTACATAAACAGCCTTTTCCCCACCGAACAATCTTTGTCCAATATCGATGAAGTAGTTATAAAATGGAAAACCAAATTCAACACCATTGATAATGAAATATCCACGGTTATAAGGAAGTCAAATCGAAGCAAGCAAAGAGGGGCGAGAAGCTCTGGATGAATCCCAAAAAATCATTAAACAATTATTTATCCACATTAAAGACATTAAGGAAAGAGCTGAGAAGTCTGAGGAAATGGTCAGAGAAATTACAAGAGACTATTAAACAATTGGATTGTGCCAAAAAGAATTTAACATTGGTAAGTTTCAACTTTCGTCAACCTGTCTAATGTATTAAGGTGATAATGTATTTATTTATTTATAGGCCATTACAACTTTAAACCATCTTCACATGCTGGTAGGCGGAGTAGATACACTTAAATCTCTTACCCAAAAGCGTCTTTATGGAGAAATAGCTCTGCCTCTTCAAGCTATTTGCGAAGTAATGACCCCACTTTGAAAACTACTCAGATATTCCGCAGATTAAGAGCCTAAGTGATCAAGTGAAGAGTATTCACGTTGAACTGGCAGATCAGATAACTCTAGATTTTAAGGCAAGATACTATTCTAATTGCTGAAAGTTTAGCTGAATTAACCGAGCATTCATTTCAGGAAGCATTCCAAGGCTCAAATAATAAAAGCCATATTCCTAATAAACAACTACAACAAGCCTGCCTAGTTGTATCCATCCTGGACCCAAAAGTGAAGAAGGATCTTTTAAAATGGTTCGTCAACTTGCAACTCCAGGAATACGATCATCTGTTTCAAGAGACTGAAGATACCGCATGGTTAGATAAAATCGACAAAAGATATGCCTGGATAAAACGGCATTTGCTCGAATTTGAAGATAGATTAGGTATAACAATACGAACAATATCCTGTTAAATTGGAAGACTCTACTCTAAATTTCAGGCAATATGTTTCCTCAAAACTGGGAAGTTTCTGAACGCATAGCCGTACAATTTTGCCACAAAACACGCGAGGAATTATCAAAAATCATGGCCAAAAGAAAAAGCGAGATTGATGTGAAACTGCTCCTGTATGCCATTCAAAAAACATCAGCATTTGAAAGTTTGCTTTTTAAACGGTTCTCTGGAGTTTCACTGAAGGAAAACTTGGAAGAAACTGTGAAATCCCAGACGAAAGGCGATATAAACCAGGCAATAGCGCAAAGGCATGGCAGCTTGAAAGACGAAGCAATCACTGAAGAAATGGCCTTGACTGCCTCCCCATTTAATGGATTAATAGGTAGGGTTATTGAAAAGATTTCTACTGATCTTCTAGTTTAGATACTAAAATTTTCTAGGTAGATGCTTTATACCCCATTTGGAAATCTACATAGACAGTGTAGATAAAAATCTAACTGATCTTATTGATAGATTTGTGCAGGATGAAAAGCAGCATCGGCCGACGGAAAACACTGAAACCCACGCTGCGATTTTGCCATCTTGTCCAGATCTTTTTGTTTTTTACAAAAAGAGCATGATTCAATGCAATCAACTCGATAGGTACATTATTGCACAAATTATACCCGCAACTTTTCATTTTCGGGAATCTATTTTTAGGGGGCAATCGATGCTTAGTTTGACTAGAACATTCCAAAATACCTCCAAGAGTATTCAGAGAAGCTTCTTCAGAATAACTTACCCAAAATTGAGGGGCAATCTCTGGGCAGTTCCGTTCAGAACTTCACCAAAGATCTGCAAAAGATGTCAACATCCGGTCTGATACAGAATTTTTCCTCTCTGTTAAAGGAAGGTGATATTATCAGGTGAAAACACGTCAGTGAAGTTAGGTAAGCAATAGCTCATTTCTATGGGTATTCACAGGTTTACCAAAGAGGAACAAACAAAAATATGCTGTATATTGACCGACGGCGGAATATTGTTTGGAAACAACCCAGCAGGTTGCAGGATAAATTGAAAGAAAAAATTGAGCCGCACCTATCAGAGCAGATAGATCTTTCCAAGGAACAAGACCAGTTTCATAAGTAAATATTCGCTTATTACACATAGGAAGTTGCATTGGATTAAGGCATTTTCAGGGTGATTTCAAATTGCATACAACTATTAGTCCAGGACTTGGAGAATGTGTGTGAGCCCTCACTAACGGCCATGACTAAGGTATAAAACAGCTTACTAATGAGGCATTTTAACTGTCTTTGCCATGAATTTACAGATTCAATGGCAAAACATCGACACAGTTGGAGACCAGAGTTCGTATATCACATCAATAACAACTAACTTGAAAACGACTGTTCCAATTATTCGCGATAATTTGGCCCATTCCCGCAAATATTACACTCAGTTTTGCATCAAGTTTGCCAACAGTTTTATTCCCAAATACATCCAGAATATCTACAAGTGCAAGCCCATAAATACTGAAGGTGAGTGAGGCGATTTTCTAAATGTCAGGGGCTGATTTGATTTAACGAAACAATAGGAGCAGAACAACTGCTACTCGATACCCACATGCTGAAGACAGTTTTGCTAAATCTGCCTTCGATAGCCTCGCAAATCAACAGATCGGCACCGGCTGCATATTCCAAAGTGGTCACGAAAGGTGAAGACAAATTGCATTTAAACGGTTTTCAAACTGTTACTAATAGACATGGTTTTCAGGCATGACAAAGGCGGAATGATTTTAAAAACTGGTAATGACTCCAATAGAACCGCAAAAGAATTTTGTGGACCAATGCAAAAAACTTCTACCCGAATGCCAACTCACAGAGTTTTATAAAATTCTTGAAATGAAGACGGTCAAAAGACAAGAACAGGCTGTTTTAGCTGATATGTTTAAAAGTCACAAATAAAATGAGAAAATTAGTGTGCAATCCAAAGGATCGACTGAGATTTAGTAAGTGAAATTACTTGAACTAGCGCAACCTATTCCTATATATAAGAGTATTATTTATTAGTCATGTGCAATGTTTCAAACAGTACTTAACTTGACGAATTGTTGATTTTATAGAAAATTATTATTTAACTTATTGCTTCTTTTAATACATATTTATGTTACTCGTCTGTAATTAAGTAGATGATGCGTGTAGGATGTAAGTAAAATAATGCCTATGAAAAACCTTGTATTTTCACATTTCAACAAACACTCTTCTATTTAAAAGATTTACCTGAAAGGCACATAGTCCTACTCTTGTTTATACACCGTTCCTCGAAGCACACTTCTATCTAAAATATCTGCAAATGTCTTCTTGGTCAAATCGCACAATTCTGCACTCTCCTCTGCCGATATTTCCAGACCTGTCCCTCTTTGACTATCGAAATGACTTGCCAATGAAGCTTGACTTTCGCATATCTTAGCCAGCTGCATCAACAAGTTAATAATATCATTGGTCAACGGCGGAAATGCTTCACTAATGTTTACCAAAGCTGGCAGAACTGGTTTAAACAATTTAACACGTTGTGAGCTGGAAATTCCTGAAAATACATAAATAGACCCCAAATATGAGCAGATAAAATTGATTTGGTACCTCCTAACAAAGCGTAGAGCAAGTTTAACGCGGTTACGCACAAATTTAGGCTTTTGGGCAGAGCATACTGGATGCTCAAACGCGATAGCAACTGGATGGCAAAGATTTGCTTATTAAGGCTGGGCTGCTGCATTAATTCCTGCAGAAAGTCCAAGCAAATGTGCATTGAAGGGACTCCTTTGACGACTACTTCCAACAGCTCACTCGGATATCCCTGGAATCAGGGGTAAACAAACAAGTCAATATATTTGACTGCAAGAAAACATATAAAGGTTGTTCAAAACTGGAATATTTGGATCATACCTGGAAATGTACGAGTTTACACAACGTTGTGTCTGCGATAAAAACTTGATGAAGATAACAGCAGACCAGCGATCTCACTTCTTGTAGAGCCCAACGCCGACCTGGCACAGTTATATCCTCGTCTTTTTCACCAAAGTTTCCAGAAGCATTTGGACAGCTGCGCTCTCCTGCAAAATATGTTTATTCCAGATTTAATACAAATCACACCTTGGCCTCTAATGGAAACGGGTAAAAATCAATCAAATTTTTTGGACAATGAGCTTCATTTATTTACAACTATTTCTATGTTTCAAAATTTCCGTCGGTGTTAACACTAAATCCTGCGAACATTTCTCGCAATGCCATTTCTTGGAATTAGCTTTAACGACAGTAGTCTCAACTTCAGTTGGTTCTTGTTTCATTGCTACCGCTTTACTATCACAAAATTCTTCGTGTTGCATGAACTGAAACAGTGTCCGACCAGGAAAGGTTTCCTTACAATGCTTGCATAATAGTCCGGTTTCAAAAATGTTCACTTCTATAGCATAAGCCCAATCTTCGTCGTTTAAGCAATCGTAGATAACGTTTTCAGTAACATTAAATCCCCCTTTTACAGTATTCGGACACATTGCAAAGTCCAGGTTAAAGGGGTTTTTCAGCTTGTCCTTAATGTGACTGAAAGTTTCACTAGAGTAGGAAAAAAGGTCCTTCAAATCAGCAGGCAGCAGCCTTTTCATGTTATAAGCAACCGCCGATTGCATGTAGGCAACCAAATCTTCTATGAAATAGAAAATATCTTCCTTATCTGCATCAGTTTGCTTGTACGTAGGGTTGTTCAGTTTAAATTCCAACTTCTGCGTCCATTTTTTTCTCAGACTCAACGCTTTCAACAGCAAATGTTTCGCCTGTCCCAAATAAGGGACATCCAAAGCCAAAAAATCATCAACCACAAATTTAGTTAGGGAGCTATTTGTCGCGATGGTTTTCCCAAATAGAAAAAGCGTCTGAATACAAGGCATTCGCATTGCGTTCACCAGATACACCTTCTTCGTTTCCAAGATGGACTGAAACACCAAAACCTGATGTTTCTTGGATATTGGCCTTTTACTGAAGTAGCCTGTAAATAACAATTTTACGATTTACCTGCGGTTTTTATAAGTAATTACCTGAAGGGGGCACTTCAATTTCATCATTGGATAGTTCCAATATCTCAGGATTCATGGCAAAGTAACTCATAGGTCTGAGAAATACATAGTTTTTGTTCTTCGTGTGATACAGCCTTTCTGATACGGTCTTGGAAGAGTTGTGTTCATCTTCAACGGCAATTTGAGGATAAAATCCGCTGGTTAGGATAATTTTCAGCAGCATCAGGTCTTTAAAACTATCTGCGCTGGCTTCATTGAGCAATTTTTGGAGCCTCTAGATCAAATATTATAATCGCTTTGTCTCTGATTGCTTTTTTAATGCTGAACACATACCTTGAAGTCATTTGTGATTCGAAACTCGACATCCCGTAGATCGGTTTTGGAATCAGCTTTCTCCGAGTCTTCCCCATAATTAAACATTTCATATTTCAGCTGCTTCCTTTGCCTGCTCTTAGACTCGATTTTTAGTTCGTATTTCATATGCTTTAGCTGCTTTAGTTCCCCATATCGGATCGATCGCTCGCTGCTTGTGAGTTCTAAAAAATCATTCCTAGAAAAAGCTTTTCATTCAAAAGAGGTTTACTCACGTTCCTCAATCTTTTGCAGCAAATTAGCCTCAGTTAGAATATCCCTGAATTGGTCCAACAGTTTAGTGACTTCGTAGAATCGCTGTTCCTCCAAACATCGCTTTTTGCTCCAAGTTTTCGAGTTTTGGGCTTTAGTTGAGCTGCCATGCACTGGTCCAGATGATTGCTTTATTGTAAGCCTACATGTATACCATCAGAAGAAAACCGGTTGCACATAAAAAAATATATTACCATTCTTTGAAGAAACTAAGCAAACTCATGGGATCGCCATGGTTGGATTCCAAAGGCCTCCTCAAATTTTGTGCTTCAGAGTCGCGATACGCCGTTTGCGTTAGAGGGCTTTGGACACTCAAAAGCGACGCTAAAGCTAGCACCGAGTTCACATTTCCGAATATAGTGGACATTATAAGCATTTTTGCAATTGAGAGATCGACGGGCAGTTGACTCAAAGAGTCCCCTAGAGGGGTTAAAGATAGGCACTCATCTGAGAGATTAAGAGCGCCTGAAAGTGCCGAAGTCAATAGAAATATTCGTTTCCTTGTGCGTACTTACCTGCAAATTTCAGCTTCTCTAAGCTCTCTTCAATGGCCTTATGACTGGGCTTTTCTAAGAAGGGAAAATTTTCAATATCAGTTAATCCCAGCGAAATCATGTGCAATATCAGCGAATCTAAAGGCACCAAATGTATTTCCGCTGGAGTAAAACCTTCAAAACTATTAAAAGTCCTCTTCCGAATACATTCGATAACAGACGCCTGGACCGGTTCGTCCAGCCCGGCCACTTCTTTGCTTGGCACTGTCCTGCAAAAAACGAAAAGTTGATTCAAGAAGAGTTGGTTTAACATTTTATATTTTTCAATTTACCTGCGAAATATATGCTTCGCTTAACTTGCTGATTCCCACATTGGTGTTGTAGATCATTCTGTTGCATTTTCCAGAGTCAATAACAAACCTGTAAACCACAATTAAGTCCCTCGAATTCTTAGGTGAAATCAGTAAAATTGCCTTATTCCGTCGATGGTCACAGATGTTTCTGCAATGTTAGTGGAAATTATACATTTCCTCACTCCTTCGGGAGGATAATCAAACACCTTGTCCTGATCTTCAAGAGATAAACTGCTGTGCAGTGGCAGAACATCCAGTTCTTTTTTATTTGACTATTTAAAAAAAGGAAATTTAAGTGCATGCTGCTTCCGTTGGTTAGCCGCGGTGTTTTACCTGTACTCCGTAATAGCGTCTGCAAGAGTGGATATTTCGGAAAACCCGTTTAAAAAAATCAAAACGTCCCCTTTCTGGTTTGGTAAGTATTTTTCATCAATCATCTGGAGAATTGTAGATAAGGAGTACAGTTGAAACTTATCCCTCTTTTTCTCAAAAAGGGTCTTTTACTATGGGCTTGTAATTTATGTCTATTGGGTAGAGTCTTCCAGGTACCTTAAAACAAAATTAGAAGAGCCTCTAAAGCAATCTCAATGTTGGCAAATGTGGCTTAAATAGGAAAGTTGCATCTATTGTCAAGTGATGTAAGGTGAAAATCCAGGAGGAACTGCTTAGAAAATATTCGACATCAAACCCAAGCGAAGCAGAATATGATTTTATACTTTTCATATATATTTTCCTTTCATTGGGAGATTGCGATATAAATTATGAAATTTTGAAAATGAGAAAGCACCAAGCAGCCAAACGGGGACCGTTAGTAGTGAATTTCTGGGCAAAATCTGAAGATATATTGAATAATATAACGCCACTAGAGCGATGGAAGTCTCAGCGAAAAGTTGATAAAGATGGAACCAAATGGAGAGATCAAAAGAGATAGACTTTTTTTTAGCCAAGGGAGGAAACTTTGCTATTAGCCC
Source organism: Dendroctonus valens (assembly GCA_024550625.1). NCBI lineage: Eukaryota > Metazoa > Arthropoda > Insecta > Coleoptera > Curculionidae > Dendroctonus > Dendroctonus valens. The sequence continues at coordinate 1,483,431 of JAJTJO010000072.1, forward strand.
GAGAACGATACCAATATAGGAAATTATCGCGAACACCGAAACAGCATTGCAAGGGCTCCCAGAACAAACGGCAAATGAAATACGTCTGGAAACCACCCAAATCCTACGAAAAGCGAAACCACCACCAAGCAACTTAAGCAGAGAAGAACAACTGCCCTCAAGGGAAATACGAAGGAACACAGCAATTGTCGTCCTGCCAGCTAACAAAGGAAACGCTACAGTCGTCATGAACAGAGAGCAGTACGAGCAGAAAATCCAAAACTTATTGGACCCAGTCACTTATACGAAGCTCAAAAAAGACCCGACTCAAGCCAAGCTCAGTAACATCAACCGCCTGATCAAAATATCCTCAATAGACGAGAACACCAGGAAGAGGATTATTAGGTCAGAAGCCCTCCCCCCGCGTTTGTATGGATTACCGAAGATTCACAAGGAAGGTGATACCACTAAGACCAATCGTCAGTGCTCCCGGGATCACCAACTTACGATATAGCAAAATATCTATCCTCTCTTCTACAGCCACACTTGGGGTCCACGGAAACATACATCAAGGATTCCAAACATTTCATTGAGAAGATCCAAGACCTCAGACTGGAACCTACGGATATGCTGGTCAGCTTCGATGTTGTATCTCTATTCACAAAGGTACCCTTGGACGAATCAATAGGATTAGTGGCGGAGCTATTCGAAGAGAGTACAACAAATCTGTTCAAGGCTTGTCTAAAGGGCAGCTACTTCCTGTGGAATGGAGATTACTACGAGCAAAAGAAGGAGTAGCCATAGGGAAGCCCACTCAGTCCGGTGGTGGCGAATCTATTTATGGAGAAGTTTGAGGAAGCAGCGTTGAGCACCGCACCCCTTAAACGAACGATCTGGTACCGATATGTCGATGACACGTTCGTGCTATGGAGGCATGGACGCAAAACCTGGACATGTTCCTCGAACCATCTAAACAAACAGCACCCAGACATCCAATTCACCATGGAAGTTGAACAAAACCACCAACTGGCCTTCCTGGATGTTTTGGTGTCTAGGCAGGGGAATCGTTTGGACCACAAGGTATATCGAAAAGCCACCCACACAGACAGATATCTTCACAAGCTATCTAACCACCATCCGAGTCAGAAGCAGGGAATCATTAAGACTCTCACGGATAGAGCCAGAAAAATATGTGGACCACAACATCTAACAACGGAACTACAGCACTTGGAAAAGCTTTTCTTCAGAACGGATATTCCAGTAGGACATCAAAAAAGCTGTCGGAGTGGGACGTGCTGAAAAAAGTGAGTCCACTCTGAAAGCTTTCCTGCCCTATGCTTCCCAGGGTTACGGACAGAATTGGGAGGCTCTTGAGGAAACACAACATAAGAACGGTCTACAAGCCCACAACAAAGATCCGAGAATGTCTAGGGTCAGTTAAAGACAAAAGACCCCACCTAGCAACTGCAGGAATCTACCGGATTCCATGCTCCTGTGGAAGCGTCTACATAGGAACTACTAAGAGATCGGTTGCGACAAGAATAGAAGAACACCGACGGAATTGTAAACTGGGACATGTGGAGAAGTCGGCAGTGGCGGAACATGCCCTCAGCGATGGAACACACAACATCTATTTCGGAGAGGCACAGGTCCTGGCCACGACAACAGGTATCGCCCCCGACTAATACGAGAAGCCATTGAAATCTACAAACACGACGACAATTTAAACAGAAAAGAAGAGACAATGGCGCTGAACAGGATATGGTTTCCAGCACTCACCAACGCAAAAACAGCAAGAAAAAGCAACAGCTCAGGACAGGAGAGAGAATCCAGTACACCGGAGGATAGCAACAGCCAACAGAATGCGCAGGCTCCGATGACACAGGCCACGTCATCACAACCACGTCATCGCAACCGGTGAAGAGAAGAACAGTGTAAGCGTTCAAGCAAACCACTTCTGAAGATGCAAGCCGCACGTGCTTGCGAAACGTCAAGAAGAAATTCTACCGAACGACGGCCTAAAAACCCGAAAAACCCACTTGTTTCAAATGGAGAGAGTTGATAATGTTAAATACCTTTCATTGCACGCTGATAAAAAAACAAATCAAGTGATTTAAACCACGATTAAATTCTGCAAAAGTTGTTTCTCAAGAACAAAATACTTAAAATACACTTACTTGAATCACTTCAATATTTTCCTCGCTAAAATAGCTAGTAAACAAGTTCAAGTTAATAGTAGCGGACATCAATATCAACTTAAGATTAGTCCTTTATACAGCACACATTTCATAATACCTGAAAAACAGTGGGCATTTTTTCCCTAAAACAAATCTAATGGGGTACTTACCTATAAGAAATCGCCATGCAAATGCCTTTCGTGGACCTCATCCAATATGACCACATCATAAGAGTTCAGAGTCTCCTCCTCAGAAGCCTGCCTCAACAATAACCCTTCAGTCATGAAAATGACACTTGTATCTGCTCGCTTGGACTTCTCAAACCTTATTTGATAACCTATGGTGCTTTGAAATCCGTAAGAGTTTCATATGCGACCCGTTTTGCCAGAGAAATGCATGCAATTCTTCTGGGTTGTGTGCAAACGATCTTAGTATAGCCGGCCTCCATCACATATTGGGGCACTTGCGTTGATTTGCCACAGCCTGGAAAATGTGTTGGAGAAAAGATAAGAATATCAGGGCTTGATTCAATGCCTACCAGTGTTTCCTGCTATCAATAGTACTCTGTTCTCTTTCAGTTTGTTGACAATTTCGCTCTTGTATTGAGCAATGGGCAAATCCCTCTGAGCAGAACGCAGCTTGTGAAGTTTCGAAAATTTCGACTTCTGTTGAAAGTCCTTGTAAGTTCGTATTATGAGCAGAAACTCCTCAAAGTCCTGCCTGTTGAGTTCGACTTTTTCTCCATATTTATCCAGTACTGGCAACTTGTCCCACAGGATGTTTGTAGGTGCGGCAAAACTAATGTTTAACAGAACATTTCGATCCAGGGCAGGATCTTTGGGTTTAGCCTTTTGCATGGTCAAATATTTCTCGTAGAATGTCCAAAACTCAGCAGTTTGCTTGATATTTGCATTTTCGTCCAAAAATCGTGTTAGTTCATATTTATAGTCTTCGAATCTTTCGGGTTGTGCAATGGGCAGAACTCCTGGATCTTGATCTATGTCTTCGACGACTGGGGCTCCTAGATCGGCTTCTTGAGCGTTTTCTATGGTATTTTCTTGCTTCACTCCTATAGGATGTGGAACTGTGTCCTTTGCTATGTCTTCGATCCATAACTCACTCAAATGACTCGACGATGCACTGATTTACCACTGATAAACACTTGAAACCATTTCGATCACGAATTTACAAGGCCGATTAGTTTTTTACAATAAAAACAATTCAAAATAATCCTGCAAGAATTGTTTACAAATCTTCAGAAGTCACATTGAAGTAGGGTTAGGTTTGTGATTGCGTTTGAGCGACAGAGAGAGAGGGTGGAAAAAGCCAATAAAAAATTAGTATTTTCAGTTAAAACAACGATTAACACATTAATTTGAGGGAAACTGTGTATCCAGTTGATGTTTTGTGTGCAAATTTGCAATAAAAACCGGCCCCCAAAGAATTCGCCCGCCTCATAAGGGTGAAAAGTGTTAGACAAAGCGCGATGTTATGGAGGGGTTATTTGGTTTTGTTGCTCTCGTTATTAGAGGCATAATATTCATTTTATATGAAAACACATTCGCCTTCATATTCAGTGAAATTTTCCCTTTTTCTGCCAAAAAATTGGAAAATTTAATGTGGGCATTTATCGAAAATCGAATACGCACTCATTAGAAAAAAGCAAACCAAATAAAATAATCATCCGCATAGTGAAAGTTTTCAGCTCAAAAACCTCGCTGATTTATTTCAATTGAAATAATCAGTACAAAATTGAGGATACTTTGCTTATCAACCGCAAATAAATAAAAATATTTCGAACTTACCTGTGCTGGCTATCGTAGCGCGACAAATTTCTTCTCTGTCCGGTTCATTCATGATCTGTCCATGAGCATCCACAGCGTGGATTTGCTTGTAGATGCTGAGTTAACTGGCTGCGCGAAGAAGCAAGACTGGCTCTGAGAACCCGCAAAACGATCGCGTAAATTGGAGCGCATCGAAACACTCGATCATCACAGCGCATAATCTGCAATATAAATGTTTCCAGATTAATTTGCGCACATTTTCCAAGTTTGTACCTGTAAAGGATCTTCTGCTACATCAATTTTCGTTACTAGATTGAAATCTTCTACTAGGTTTTTTACAGTGAGAACCCACAGACGGCGCGGTAACACTGTGTTGAGTCGAAGCACACATCTTTATATAGATCTTGAAGGTACCTGGGAATGTTGCTGCCAAGACACTCCTAGAGGAAGAGAAAAGAGTGAAATAAGGCAAGTTCAGTTCCCCTACCACTCACTTAGCAAACTGAGCAAAACTCTCGGCAAACGGCCAGATATCTATAGCTTCCACTTTCAGCATGGACTGCAGGAGTTTTGCACACCTACAACAAGCAATTTCAACTAGATGAGGGATATTAAAGTGAACATTTACATTTACTTGTATGGATTGGTTTCAATTTCATTAAACGCCGAAACTACCATATATTCGTCAATGTGGACGGGGCTTTTCTCCACGCGAATGGACATATCATCCAGCCAATCTTCCACTAGGGTTAGATGCGGGAAATGGGTGGCCAGCAGCTTCAAAAGGGGCCCGAATAGACCTAAAGAGACCATAGAATGAAGAAATTGACAATATTGAACTTGGTTGGTTACACTTGCCTGAATATGAGCTCTGATCTTTTTGGGCGTGATGTAGCAAATACTTAATGGGAAGTTCAGACATAAATTCTGAAGTATATTGCTTAATTTCCGGCCACTTGATACCAGAGTTTGGGCGTTGTTCAACCTACAATCCTCATACAGCAGCAAATAATACAACAGAAGCAACTGAGGAGTTAAACTCGTGTTATCCACTACAACATCTTGATCCTCTGCGTTCAAGTCAAAATCCATGGTAAAAATCGACTGCTTGTTATCGAAATACTGCCCAAATACCGAACTTTGGAATACCTGAAAAGGATTTGGTTGATGACTAAAAATTTAATTTACAGTCATTTTACCCGTCGAATTTCATTTTCCGTTAACGGTTTATTGGTGTGTTCCGTAGTCTTGGAATTCGGAAGCATGATGCTGTTCACATAAACCTCAACAAGCATTGGTAATACTGGATGCAATGGACTCACACTAGTGCAGATCTGTTGTAGATCCAATTTTTTATGTTAACATTGTGCTTTGCAAATGCTCGCGACTTTAGAAGCTGATGAATGCAATGGATTGGTAAAAAACCTGGAAAGTTGATAAAAATTCAATGTTTGTTGGGAACAGCTTTAGATAAAAGGAGAGAAGAAGATAAATTAGAAGCTGATGAATGAATAGAAGAATGAATGCCTGCAAAATAAATAAATATTGAAGTGAAAGCTGAAATCATTTTACAGAAGCTTATGGACGCAATTCAATGGTGAAAAACGTGTAATCTTTCCCATTATTTTACCTTCACTTTTGGCCAAATTTTAAATACCTACAGCGACAGTATTGCTATATTTTCCATAAAATCCCTTTTCTAAATTTAGTGAGATATAATTGAAATTACCAGTCATGTTGGCGCTTAATGCTTGAGTCACAGGTACTTTAACTGCATGTGCAGTAACCACTTGTTCGGTGAAAATCTCTTGAGTGAAAACCTGGTTTCATGCGATTCATGTTGTTGGTGTCGAATAGCGATTTTCATCCCTAAAGTAGCACAGGTCAACTCGCAAATTGCGCTCAACTGTTGACTGTGGGAAGTGAATGGCCATCAGCAGCAGCATCTCGCCGAAAGACGCTGTCACGCCGCTAGCCGACTCAAAATAAGCTTCCTCTCTAACCAGCCACTGAACCTAAATTAACAACTATAAATTACTGGATTTAATTTGAATTTTTCTCAGAAAACACACCCATTCTATACTGCGTCTTTCATGGTCCGGCTGTGAGATTAAAGATGGGCAAGCAATAAGCATACACAGGCCGATGGAAACAAATCTTACACCTGCCGGGGTGGGATTGGGGTGCGACGTTAGAAGCTGTACAATAAGATCGACCTCTTCGTCCTGAAATCTGAAAGAATTCGCTACATTATACAGGGCCTGAAATATTAACTGGAGTCATACTTTATTGCGGCGATTCCTCTAAGAGCGCAATAGAGCCGCAATAGAGCGGAAGCTTGAACCACCAAAGTGTCGGGTATCTGGCCTTCAGGAGACAAATCAATTATTTTCTGCAATCGTTTAAGCAATTCCTCTCGTAATTGTTGCAGAGCATTGCTTGATGCTTCGCCTTTCCTCTTCTGCCCTGTACGGAAGAATAAGGCGATCCAATTTCTGAAATGGTTTTTCAGTTAAGCCTTTCAAGGTATTTAAAACCGTGCTTTCATACCTTATAGTCTGGTCATTGCCTAATAGTAATCCACTAACAAAAGCCACCATATCCCCCTCACTATCTCCTTGGACTTCACCCAGTGAGAGTAAGATAGCCAACGCGGGCATTCTGCATAATTCCACGCATTTAGAACGTACTGTTAGGGCTTGCGATGGATTCATTGAACATAACAATCTTATTGCGTTGGACCTGATTGAGCTTAATATGGTCTCTTCTTGTTTTTCACCGGGTTTGGATTAAGTATGTACACACTGAAATCAATAAGTCTAATTAATGAATAGTGCATACATGCTAGGCAGTTTATACTGTTAAAAAATCCAAAAATTTGACAAAAAACAAATGATATAAACGATGCTCTATCGAAAGCCAAAATCCTACTTGAACTGCTAGTAATGGCTTCAGTTCATTGTCTTCATTCGTTACTGTTCTATTAATTATTGTTCGTTCTTTAATGCAACATTTCCTGTTTGTTCAAGCTTGTTTTTCTCTCCGTGTTTCTTTCAGCATTTGGATAGCTAAGTATACAGTGTGTCCAGTATAAAATGATGTACATGGGGATATTGGAAACCGTTAGAGTTACAGGGTGGGCCAAATGGGGAAAAAGTTGCGCAATCAAGTGCCTATAAATAATCTGTCATCAACTTCTTTGAACTCGGAATAGCAACGGATATACAGGGAAAAAAGAAAAAAGTGCTGTTTTATAAAATCCTTTATATCGTGATTATTATAAAAGATACAATAACGGAAATTTTCAGGGTGGGGGATAAGAAATGAGCGTGAATTTGAAAATAAAGTAAAAAATAATCTAGGCCTACTATGTTCAATGAGGCCGAAGTCAACTTTTGTTTTTCTTATGGGCGCCATATTGAATTTCTGCATTTTTAAATTCCCCTTTCAATATGCTCTTCAACCATGTATAACATGTTTATGTTCGGTCAAGATAAATAATTAAAATTAACAAAATTAAGATTTTATGGTAGTAGGCATTGATATTTCTCTTCAATTGCCCCATAGTGACGTTCGTTGTCTGTTTTAATTACCTAGGAAACTGTCAAAGTATAATTTATTGTCAGTGTCAAGTGTTTGTAATTAATTGTGTGTTTCAAAATTAATCACTTTTCAAATTATGAAAAATACGATATGTTGGAGTGTTTTATTCTCTGTCGTCGAAATGAAGCGAAAGCTGAAGAAATGTGTATTTAATAAATATCTCAGAAAGGCGACAACCTGGTAGAACTATGTTTAGGCGTCTGAAAGACAACCTTGTAGCTTACGGGAGTCTTTGCTAAGGCAAAGAAAAACAAACTTCCAGACGAAAATAAACAAAATTTGGTAATGCAAAGCGTGGTTGAGACACCTCGTACGTCTTTACGTCAATTGAAGCCAGAACAGGTGGTGCGCGGTCAACGGGCGAATAGTATTTTAAAGCAGTCATAAATATCACCCCTATCGTGAACGGCCCTGCCAGGGACTCCAGAATGGCGATGCGATTAGAAGAATGGCATTTTGTCAGTGGTTTATTCAAAGAAATAACGAGATACCAAACTTTTCCTTAAAAGTCCTTTGGTCAGATGAGAGCCAATTTACTAAATGTGGACTATTTAATCTTAAAAATACCGTTTTTCGGTCAGATGAAAATCCACGGCTAGTTCGTCAAGTTAGGCACCAAGTTAGGTTTGGATTTAACGTCTGGTTAGGTATTGTGGGTACCCACGTGATTGGACCATTTTTTTAAAATGAGAACTTAAATTCCGAGAGATATTTGAACCTCTTACAAACTAACGTAGCGGAAAGCACTTATGGATGTTCCAGTAGCTACCCTGCAAAACTTGTATTTCCAACAAGACGGCGCGCCGCCACATAATGGAACGTATTAGCACAGAATTTTTAAATCACGAATTTCCCAACAAGTGGATAGGCAACCATGGGACCAGTAAGATGGCCTGCGAGATCCCCTGACATAACACCGCTTGATATTTTTGCATGGGGTTTCCTCAAAAATGTGGTATACCGTAGGTCATACGAAACCGAAGAGGAGCTGAGACACGCTGTTATAGAAGCTGTTAACAGAATTACCCCAGAAATGATCAGAAAATCCTGTGAAGCAGTAATGAGACGATGTATGTTGTGCGTGCGAGAAAACAGTGACTTATTTGAACACCTGCTTTAATCCTAAAATGTTACTTGTTCTTTTGCAGTGTTCGATGTATGATCAATAATAATTTAAAGTGATAATTAATAGAAATATCAATGCCTACTACCATTAAATCTTAATTTTGTTAATTTTAATTATTTATCTTTACCGAACATAAACATGTTATACATGGTTGAAGAGCATATTTAAAGGGGAATTTAAAAATGCAGAAATTCAATATGGCGCCCATAAGAAAAACAAAAGTTGACTTCGGCCTCATTCAACATAGTGGGCCTAGATTATTTTTTAATTTATGTTCAAATTTACGCTCATTTCCTATCCCCACCCTGAAAATTTCCTTATTGTATCTTTTATAATAATCACGATATAAAGGATTTTATAAAACGCACTTTTTTTCCCTGTATATCCGTTGCTATTCCTAGTTCAAAGAAGTTGATGACAGATTATTTATAGGCACTTGATTGCGCAACTTTTTTCCCATTTGGCCCACCCTGTAACTCGAACGGTTTCCAATATCCCCATGTACATCATTTTATACTGGACACACTGTATACTACTTATTATAAACATGCTTAACGATAAAAGTACCTTCTCGAAAACTATCAGGAAAGTTGGCAACCACTCGACAAATAATTTCAGGCCCATTGTGAGTGTGTAGAAGAGTCTCAACGATTGATATTAGTGTTAACGTTGTCGGCAGCTCTGCTAAAGCTATGCAGATGATGTCTGACCAACTCTTCGGCAAATATATCGTTATCAAAGAGATCTGAGGATTTGATATAAGTCTCTGGATCGACGATTTCAGCATTTTCTTGGATGTGGGACTGAATGTAAAGAAGTTCTCCTGCAAAAGGTAACAATCAAACCCTGTTCGTTAGTTAGCTGGAAGCAATAAGCCAAACATTACCTAATAAAATTGATAGTCTTCTAGTCATGTCGCTTCGTTCATACTCCAAAGCCATGCTAGTATTTGATAAATTCCCTATTAAAAGCGAATCATTTTGAACCGTGTTGCCTTTTAACCGGAGCTGCAGTTCTTTCTTCACATCCGTTTCCAGCTTGTGAAAATCTATACTAAGCAGGGCTACGATAGAATTCACCAGCTCTATGCGACTGACAAAGGTAAGAATATTCACTTTCATAGCAGTGCAGTGTTGACGAGATCCATGGGGGAAATGAGCCCCATTCGAACCAGACAAGGTAAAACTGGTCGAACGTCCGTTTCAGAACAGTTTGCCAATGTGTCTATATCCACACTTTGAATGGCCGTAAACACTATTGGGCTTATGCTCCTTTTGAAAAGCATTTTAATAAATACTTCTAAGTTAGATGAGGATTGTTTCTGTTTATCTTGAGGAGCATTAGAAATGAGGTTAGAAAGCCTGCTCTTTACGGTAAATTAGTTCAAATGGAGCAAACTTTTGACAGTGAGAGTGACACAGATGACAGAGTCCTCTGTGATCTGTGGTGTGACAGTTGTCTGGAAAAAATGCCATAACAAAACATGCATTGTCGGAATGTATGTTTTGTATTGTTTAATAAAAATATCAAAATACTCGCACTAGTGAAAGCTTGTCTGTTGTAAAATCATGACGAATGGCTTGCCTTACGCTTGCTGTATTTGCATGCAAATAAATCAAGTTTTGTCTCCTCTAGATGCACTGGATGATGACAATGTTAATCATTTAGAAAAATTAACATTTTGTGCTCCTAACGAGGTATAGAGTTTATTCATAACTGAAAAAAACGTTTGCTGATGTCTCTATTGAATTTTAGACCTGGAAGGCTTATTACAAATTGTGTCCCCCATGCAGTTTACAGCTGGAGTCTGCATATAAATTCGTTCAATGTTGTATAGAAAGTGAAACATTTCGCAGAACGAACTTAGATGCATTAGCTGATAAAGAATCCCTTGATGAAAACTGCAGTTCGTCTCCCACGCACAATGGGGCCTTTACGTGCGACCATTGTGGCAGAACTTTCCGGCAAAAGCGGTACTTGAGCCAACACATTACAAAGTTGCACATCAAGAAGAAACATCAAACTATGAAAAATGAGGAGAATTCCACGCAAGAGTTTAGCGTCAAGTGTGATACTAGGTAAAATCTAAGGATCTAATCCAAAAGTATGTTTTCCAATTTAAAACAAGCTTTTATTGTTTGATCTTATTGATAAAATGACGAAGGGAGGTTGCCTTTTGAGACTCTTGTGCAATACTTTCCCATACTTTCTTAAATTGTCCCTACATTTACTTCTCAGTACCTAATTTTTTTATACCTTACTTACTTACAAAACCGAGTAAAACTAAAGTGATAAATCTATGGAGTTGCTTGGTTTAGCTGTGATGTGAAATCGGAAGTTGCCAATATTTCTGTGAAAAATGAAAGCTGCATGCCTGAGGACCAAAACAAGGAAAATCAGGAAACCCTTCAGGATGAAGCAAATACACTAGCTAACTCGATAAAATCTCAAATAAAAAAATCGGATCCTAGTGACGAAGAATTGGGCGATGAAGAGAGCGGAGACGACTTTAATCTCACTGCCAGCAGCTACAGTGTTAAGTCGGAGGTAATGCTTAACGGAACTGTTGTTATTGGGGATTTTCCATTCAGGAGTTGTAGGATGAGAATGATTTCGATGAGAAACCTAAACGAGGCGCAGTAAAGAAAAAAGTCGTTTAAAAGAAAACCGCAGAAATGCTGTTTCTGTGAGGAAATTTTCAAGACGCGACAAGATTGGACGGTGCATTTACGCGCTCAGCATGCAACAGAAAAACCATTCTCCTGTGATCAATGTGATGCTAGATATATGAATAGGTAAGAATTGGGCAAATATGTATAAGTAACAGGTCTCTGGTTTCGTCTACTTGACCAAGCATTGGGGTGCGCCCATATATATACAGGGTGATTCAAAAGTGGCGTCATTCCTCTGGGGGTGTTTTGGGAGTACAGGAAAAATAGTAAAAAAAAATAATTCTTATCAAAAACTGAGATATTTTCCAAAAACTAGATCAGAATTACGGCAACGATGCTTTTCAAGGTAATCTGCCTAATTAACATTACGTGAAATACCTGTCACTTCTTAATTATTGAAAATTGTAGTAACCATGGATAAACACAAAACAAAGAAAGATAAAGCAATAGAAATATTTTGAGGTTATGATAACGCTGCCAATTTGTCGTCAGTGCTGCCATCCTTTTGGGGGCAGATGAGTGATATTCCTAAACTCGCCTCGCATGTAAATAAACATCTCATGTGTAAGGTTATGTATCAATGATTAATATTAATCAAATAACATACAATTAAGTTGTTAAATCCCAAAAAGTTGACGAAGCCCGTTAAACTCCAGACATGTTTATTCCCCAATCAGTTTATTGTTCACTCTTCGCCGCAGTCTGGGATCAACTTCTCGTATTCGGTTAATTAACTCCTGCCTCAATTTGTACCAGTGTTCGGAAGATCAGAGATTTAATGTGTCCTTGCGTCCTGTGTATCTTACATACATGATAGGAATGTGGCCCTTCCTCTGGGGAGTTATAGGGACAATTATCCGGCGCCTGGCAAAGTGTCAGTGGTTGTGCGATGCTCCGAGCACTCCTGGAAGGCTCTGCTGCAATTATCCACAATACCCGTGCCTCTGTGTCTGAAACCCGAGCACCTCTAGATCGCCCACAATCTGCGTCAATTCCTGGAGCCAATCGTCAACTGTCTCTGGCTCTTTGCTGGTGTAAGGTCTTCCACCTTCTGCTATGTTAGTGTGGCATTTCCCCATAACTAATCACATATCCGCAAATTTGATGTTGGTGTACATTTTGTGAAAGGAGCTTCAAAGTAAGTCACAGATGGACTAATGCTTGTTATTATTGACAAAGGCTGTCTACCTGTAACTATCTGTTAATGACAAAAAAAAACATCATTGCCGCTTTGACTTTTCATCAAAAAATTGTAGAAGAGGTTTTTTTAAAATCAAAAATTTTCCTAATTTCAAGCAAAGATCGTAATTTTTCTCTTCCAATGGTTAAGTATTCCAAAAGGCTACCGCAAAACATGGGACTATTTTAAAATAATACTTAATAACTAAGTTGAAATTCGATTTTCAACTGTTAATATCTTCTAGAAATTTTCGAAAACATTTTTTCTCGTACTCTCCAAGTGAGCCCCTATAACCCCTTAAAAGGAATGACGCCACTTGAATCACCCTGTATATATAATCTTTATTTCCCAGTAGGCTATCGACCCACGGCCTTTCTGCCCTTGCATATATACATGTATTGTGTTAATTTTCTAACTTAAATTATCTAACTGTAAACTTAAATTTATTACAAAGCAAAAAAATCTCTCTTCTATGCCATGTCTTTTCATCGTATAGCAGGTTGGTTCAGTCGTGTGGAAGTGTTCAAGTAGTGTTGTTGTTGGGAAGCGGGATTGTCCTCGTGAGGCAGAGGGGATTTAGTAGGGATTGTTTTTTCCATTTCGTTTGCAATTGGAGTTGTCTTTCTGTTATTCGCGTTATTTTGTTCGTTCGTAGAATAGTTGGTTTGAGGGGTTGTGTAGTTGGTTTTGAGGATGTCTTATTTTCGTTATTGATCCCAGGACAATCTGTTCTGTTGTTTGAATGTGTTGTTTAGTTTTCCTAGATGCATTCGCTGTGAGTATATGTCCGTAGTCAAGCAGAGGTCTTATGTTGATTGGTAAATTTTTGTGGCGGTCTTTGTACTAATTCCTTTGTCTTTGTACGTCAGTGATCGGAAGTGTTTTGTCCGTTGATTGATTTTTGTTCTTACGTTCTGTGCGTGTTTTGTAATTTAGTTTTTGGTCCAGTGTCCATTCCTAGATATTTTGCCTCTTGTTTTGGTCTAATTCTGTTTCCGTCTGTTGTTATTGATGGAGAGTCGTCTTTGCTTGGTGGCTTGGTAAAAGTAGTTGGTTTGCGTGGCGTTTGGTGTAAGTCTCCATTTGTAGAACCAAGCAATTGTATTGTCTGTTAGTGTTTGAAGTTTTTGTACTGCTTTTACTGTAGTTTTGTCGTGCACGATCAATGCAGTGTCGTCGGCGTATTGTAGTATGTAAGCAGATCTGTGAATGTGTCTTTTGTCGTGGAGACTGTGATTGTATATGTCGTGGCCGTATATACTGTAAAGAAGGGGTGATAGCGGGGATCCCTGTGAGAGTCCTTGTTCAGGGGAAAAAGCAAAGGAGAAGAGGGTGTTGTCTATGCGTACTTCTAGGTGTCTGTTTGTGAGTAGGTTTCTGATTGCGCGAATTATGTATTTGGGGATTTTAAGCTGGTAAAGTTTATTTAAAAGTCCTTTGTGCCAGACACCGTCAAAGGCCTTATTGATGTCCATGAAGAGACATGCTGTTTTCTTGTTCGTAAGGTGAGTTGTTTGTATGTTGTTGGTTAGTATAAAAAGTGGGTGAACAGTTGAGTGTTTAGGTTTAAATCCGAATTGGTATTGTGGTATGTGTTGTCCAACTGATTGTTGCAGTCTATTTTTTATTATAGTTTCAAAAAACTTTACTCAATACAGGGAGTGATACAGTGTGATAGGTCTGTAGTTTTGTGTTTGTGTATTGTCTAGTCCGGTTTTAGGAATTGGTATTATTATTCCTGTTTTCCAGGTATCTGGTATCGTGTTAGTTTCAATACAGTTATTGAATAGGTTCAGTATGTGTGTGTGTGTTTGTGGAGTAAGATTTTTCAGTAGTTTGCCTTTTATATTGTCTTTTTCCGGTGCCGTGTTTTTAAAGTGTGCCAGTGCTTCATCGTATTCTTGTTCAGTAATTAGTTTATGTGCGTTATTTGTTTCGTTTGTGAAGTAGATCTCGTACCAATCATTTATTGCGTTAAAGTTTTGATCGTCAAAGTTAGGGTTAGTGGAGGTTGTGAAGGCATGTTGAAAATGTCTAGCAAATGCGTCCGCTTTGGCCTAGTCTGGGTTGCGCCCATTTGATATAAAACATAATTTTTCAACAGCGAAAAATAGTCGGGGCAGGCAAGTTTTCCTATTTTATCGCGGAAGGTTATTTTATGCAAAAAAATCACTGAAAATCCTATATGTATATTTCACTTTTCACAAAATTGTATACAAAAAATTACTTTGCAAAATACGCACATTTAAACATGTTAGTTAGAGATGAAATTTGTTGCTGTTTCAGATATAGTTTACTGATACACTCCCGAAAGCACACAAACGAGAAACCGTTCATTTGCGCCACATGCGGCAAGAGTTTCGTGTCGTCTGCCGATCTCAATCATCACAATAAAATCCACAACAAACACCGTGCATACACATGCACGATGTGCGACCGCAGCTTCAAAACGCATAGTAATTTGCGAACGCATCGTTTGCAGATGCATTTGGATCCTGCCGAATGGAAGTTTCTATGCAAGTTTTGCGATAAGAAGTTCCCAATTCGGGGCAACTTGATGAAAGCATTTGAAAAGGCACGAGGGAATCAAAGAGTTCGGATGTCACATTTGCGAAAAGAAGTTTGTTAATAAGGCAATAAATACGTTTAGATGAATATTGCTTTAGGTTTCAAACAGTGTATTGTTTAGGCTGAACTGATGCTCCATCTGAACACGCACACCAACCAAAGGCTGTTTAAGTGCTCTTATTGTGCAAAAGACTACAAAAACCGAGAGGGACTGAGAAGGCATATGAAAGTGTGCATGATCAAGGTAATTGGAAGGCGCCCTCTACGGAGAAAAAAATATTTGTGTCCCATGTGTCCAAAAATATTCGCCTTGGCAATAAATTGCAAAGGCACATTTTTACACACACCGGCGAAAAGCCATTTAAATGCGAATACTGCCCTAACGGTTTATCGATAAGTATGGCAAAAAAAATGCATTACAGGAAAGATCATATGGTGGATATTCTCACTTGAAATTGGCCTAGCAACTAGTGGAAAAAAGATAATTAAAGCGCGGCTGGCAAAGATCAGTCGGCCTTAGAAACTGCTTCAGTTATCCGCGCATTTAATTAGTTTAAAAATTATATTTAAGCGAAAGGAACTGATATATGAAATTTAGGATTTTGTTTAAATTTCCCTTGTGTGTGATGGATTAAATTAAATTATTTATGAATCGTTGATAGATCACGGCGCTCTGTCTAAATGTCTGAAGTTTATAGATAATTTTTACACTTTTTTATTTTCTTTAATATACAAGATATAATTGACTCGTGTTTTTTTGTTCCAAAACAAAAAAAGTACACCTAACTGCTGCACGTATAAAGTTATCGAAATGGTTCCTACATTTTTTATTTCGTTTACCAACGTGAAGTAATGAATATGAGTAAACGTCCTCTTTATTCTTCAATAAACAGAAGTAAGGATTTCAATGACAAGAAAAAAATACTTGTGGTCTGAGAACAAGAATATACATAGCAGGATTTAGTAAACAGCCTGTAAAAAACTATTCCCATTATATACAAAAAAATTAATTTATTTCACTAAATAGTAATAAGACACGCCA
Source organism: Dendroctonus valens (assembly GCA_024550625.1). Lineage (NCBI taxonomy): Eukaryota > Metazoa > Arthropoda > Insecta > Coleoptera > Curculionidae > Dendroctonus > Dendroctonus valens. The sequence goes on from JAJTJO010000072.1 coordinate 1,499,562, forward strand.
AAAGTTGGGATAACATTCCATGTAAACGGCTCCCCTTAATTCTAATAAATCTAATTCGGTTGTCTTGCTTCCTTTGCACGACAGCAAAAAAAAATAGCAATCCACTGAATAAATACCGACTTTTTAATTAAACCCAAAATAATCAACAAAACACTGAACAGATCGAAACAATACCTGAAAGAAAGAACTCGCAAAATTAAGAACATTCCATCGTGGCCCAAGAGTTTGAATTTTCACTGAAACTAGGGACTTGTGCAGAATTGCCACTTTGTTCTTGTGGTTGTGCATCTGCAACGATCGGCTCAGGGTTGCCTGTCATTGATTCTTGTGCATTTGGCTCTTCCCAATTGATTTTAAATCTTGTAACTCTCGGTTCAGAAGCTAAAATGTTTCTGGTAACCTGAAATTATAACAATGTCTATAATGATGCTAATATCAGCAGTCCTTCAGTCCTAGTTAGACAACCTAATTTCACCCTTAATACTATAAATCATCGTGATTAGCATACCTTGTCAAACTGAGGAGGACTTGGGGGATTTTCTTTCAATTCTGGATCACTATATTCATTGTTTATGAAGTATCCTACTCGAATGAACTCCTGTGCTCTGTATGAGCACGTTAAGAGGACAACAGTAACGCCTAGAGCATCGTTTTCTGGTATTCTAGAGACATTTGGAGGATCGGCCTGAAAAGTGGTGTTTAAATCAGCCATGAACAATCACGATCAAAGTTCATTAAATGGGAAAAGCTCCTACCTGAAATACGAACATGTGTTTGCCTTCTGGGATCGGGCCTACATAAACAGAGTCTAGAACTTGATCATATTCTTCTGATTCTGCGGATCCTACATAAATCATTTTCCATTCAAGATCTGCAGCAGAAACATAATGTTGTCATTAAAAGGAATTATCAGCAAGAACTCATGGCGACCCAACAGGGTGGATGCCAGACATATTTGTTTGTTTGGTGGTTAAGAAAAATCACCTCACTAATAGTAAATTCCAGTTGACTTACCTTCTTTTAGTTCTTCTATACACTCGAAAGTGATTTCAAATTGAAAAGGATTTAGAAAGGGGCTAGGATTGTCCATTACCGTGATATTGCAAAGCTTGCACTTTTGCCATTTTTATAACCGAAACTAGGAGGAAATAAAAGTTAACTTTGTAAAGTTGCGTCTAAAAACCTGTGTGCTTAACAGTTTATTAAGGCAATTGGATTTGGGAGAATTTGGAGAACACGAACATCAGTGCAAACACAGGAAAGCTTACCTATTGAAAAATATGAGTCCTTTTGCAACAAGTCTCGACGACAGTGCATAGCGCGGGAAGCATTTCTTATGACACAGGGGCACCAACGTAATAAAATGACATTTAATGATTTGAGTCAGCTGTTGTCCAATAAATTTCCCAAATCAAGCCTAAAAAACCAGTGATTTTTTTATATATGAAAAATCTCCTTTCAAAAACCCTTTCATGGGATTTTTGATTTGGAAAATTGCGCTCTTGTATGGTTTAACCACACATTTGGCTTTTAAATACAAACTTTAATAGGCGAAATGAGCCCTGCTCCCTAGTAAGGAGTGCCAATCGATTAACAAAAATCCCTACGTCAAATCTGACAGTGACAAAATTTTTGTACAGGTGACAGAGACCTCTGTGCTCTGTGTTTACATTTTCCACCTGTACATTAATAAACAATTATTAAAACAAATATTTGCCATTAAATTTGTCTGACGAACTATGACCGTTGTTAATAACTAAATTGAGTATTGGTTGCTAATCAAAGGGGCAGAGGTTATCAATGAAGCCAAAACTCTAAACAGCTGATTGTCAGAGTAGCAGATGAACTGAGAAAGTGCTAATTTGCGATCAAATTAATAATAAAAAGCTTTATAACATCGGAGAAACTAGTACCGATGAGCGTAGTTAAAATAATGGCACACTAGTGGAACGATTTTACGTAATTTCATCGCCTGGATCGGTTGAAAAGTCCAATAAACAGATCTTGGTTTTTAGCAAAGAGTAGGTAATAAAATTACCTACTCTTTGGTTCTAGTGCACGGCATTCTTTACAAGCGATAGTTTGCAAAAACAATATTTGCAAAATGTTTCAAAGCCCCATTTCTCTGGAAGAAATTTGCCTGAATGTTGCTTGCAGTAACATACTGCTTTCGTTGAACCAGAAATTCGAACTGAAGATGGTTGGAGGACAGACACTGAAGGTAATATGTACAACTTTTCAAACCATCACTACTATAGGGGGTAAACGTGTGTTCGCATGATTTATAACAAATTAGCCAATTTGTGCTTTTTATTCGGACGTTCAATTGGCCATTATTTCCGATTTAATTCAGTATTACATAAACCATTCAAAATGTAAAATTTAAAATCAAGTAATTGTCTATGAATTCCGGCGCGCCTGGTCCCTCATGTCTCCAAAATAATCTATACTTTTTCCAAATTTCAACCAAAGTTATCAGACATTCTCTGGTCTGGACAAAATTTCGGAATTCAATTTGATTGATATTGATACACGCACTATTTACCTTTATATATTTATTTTTTGTGTATATTTTCCTGACTGTATTTCAATTTAATCCAAAAGGAAATTCTTGGGTTCCAGTCAATTTTATTGTTCATTATTCAAAATGTTACAAATACGTTTCGGTGGCTTTCTCCACCATCATCAGTTTGTCTAAAATATACATTCACAGTCGTCACTAATTTAAAACAAAAGCCCTGCTAAAATATACAAATTACAAACATATTAAAAAGTATACAAGGTGAGTTTTTTTCGATGACCAGTACATGGATCTTCGGAACTAGAGCAGTTACGAAGAAGGTCAAATGGACAAAGAATTGTCCATTTGTCCGCACAACGTACCTAACACCAGTCTGAAATAAATAAACTATTCAGTATTCATACTATCTGTCTACAGAGTGTTTCAAATGAAGTGTGCACTATTGCTAATGTTTTAAACAAAAGTCAACCCACTTCACAGTAGCAGGAAATTGTTATTTTTCAATGGAACACCCTATATATTTATGTTAATTGCTTAGCGAAAAAAAAACACCTGGAAATTTTACCTTTGCGGTATTTTTTATATGCCACAGTTCCAAAAAAGTGGCGCTCCAAGTTTTTGGATAACTTTTATACTAATTAACCGATTTTAATATACAGGGTGAGATTTTTTCGATGACCAGTACAGGGATCTTCGGAACTAGAGCAATTACGAAGAAGGTCAAATGGACAAAGAATTGTAGTTTTGCATGCTCTACTCGAAACCAATTTTATTTTTCTAAAGTTTGACAGCTGTCAAGAAAAATTTGGAAAAAACTTATTTATGTTAAATTTTTAAATTATTCCTAGTTCCGTTGATATTAATTTTGACAGGAAACATTAAATAGAAAACTTGTAGGAAATTGAATTGCAAAGAAAATGGCACAAGACATTTCTCCAAAATAACTGTCATTTTTGACATATGACACAAATTTTAGTTTTTTTAAATGGTAACCATACTTGATTATTACTTTACCGAATAGAGCATTTTATTACGATTTCTGTGATATATCACATCGTTAGGTTTTTTTCGAAAATAAAGTGTCTGCGAACAATTTTTCCTTTTTCAATTTAGTTGATCGAAGTTAGCCATGGAAAATAGTATAAGACATACCATTGTTTCCATAGTAACAAATAATAACAGTATGCTTCAGTATTTATTTTGACAACTACGTTAAAGTTGGCAATAACTTTATTATAATTAAGACGGCTGCTCATTTAAAGTGTTTATTATAAAACCGAATCATACCAATAATAATTAAAATTTAACTCTAGAAACTTTAATTTTTATTGTAAAACATTTCAAAAAGTCCACCATTATTATCATTGCAAACATTGCAACGCTTTAAAACTGAATAAGTTGCTTTTCTTGCGGAGCGACCATCAATATTTTCAAATGCTCTAATAAGAGCTTCTTTAAGTGCATTTAAATTGGAATATTTGTTTTGTAAACTGTGTTTTTTTCGGCTTCCCACAAAAATAAATCCAAGGGTGAAAGATCCGGTGATCGAGGTGGCCATAAAACAGGGCCGTTCGTCCAATTCAAGCCCCAGGAAATGTTACGTCCAGGTGATTCAGCACTTGGGAAAAATTATGCGGAGGAGCGCCATCATGTTGAAACCATTGCACATTACGCCATGATTCTAAATCTAAGTCGTCCAACAAAAAATCCAGGTTATTCCGAAGGAATTGAAGATACCGACTCCCATTTGACGTGCCTTCAAAAATAAATGGTCCAAGAATTTTTGGACCTACCATTCCGCTCCAAACCTTAAAGCCAAATTTAATTTGTGGTCTCCTTTGCTCCACGTGGTGAGGATTTATTTGATTCCAAAGATGTTCATTGTGTCGATTAAACATACCACAATTGGTAAATCGAGTTTCATCGGTCCACAATATTTTATAAGGAAATTGGATGTCTTGTTGGCATTTGCTTCGGAACCATGTACAAAATTCACACGCAGCTCCTCATCCCCTGGATGTAAGGTTTGGGATGCTGATAATTTATACGGATGGAAATTGTGTTTTTTTTAACTCTCATCACGGTGCCTTGGGAAGTCCCGGATTCTGCTGCGATCTCTCTGGTTGAAGTCTGTGGATTCTGGCTTACAATGGCCAAGACATTACCCTCCACAGCTTCATTTATTACTTTATCTTCATTTCTTGGCCGCGTTAAACGTAATAAGTGCCCAAATTGTCGTATAATCGCTTGAATGTTTTCAAGGACGGTTGACGACAGTCAAAATACCTCTCAAAATAGTAATCGGAGGCTCGTCCAGCATTTTTATCACATCTAATGTAGGTTTCAATCATGTCGCGCTTTTCTTGATTGGAATAATTCATTTTTACAATAAAACTAACTTAGATTTCTAAGTTGAATTTAACTTGGATGTCAAAAATTGAAAGGTGATGTTATTATCTGTTGCTATGGAAACAATGCTATGTCTTATACTATTTTCCATGGCTAACTTCGATCAACTACATTGAAAAAGTATAAATTGTTCGCAGACACTTTATTTTCGAAAAAACCTAACGATGTGATATATCACAGAAATCGTAATAAAATGCTCTATTCGGTAAAGTAATAATCAAGTATGGTTGTCATTAAAAAAAACTAAAATTTGTGTCATATGTCAAAAATGACAGTTATTTTGGAGAAATGTCTTATGCCATTTTCCTTTGGAATTCAATTTACTACAAGTGTTCTATTTAATGTTTTCCTGTCAAAAAAATATCAACGGAACTAGGAGTAATTTAAAAATTTAACATAAATAAGTTTTTCCCAAATATCTCTTGATAGCTGTCAAATTTTAGAAAAATAAAATTGGTTTCGAGTAGAGCATGCAAAACTACAATTCTATGTCCATTTGACTTTCTTCGTAACTGCTCTAGTTCCGAAGATCCCTGTAGTGGTCATCGAAAAAAACTCACCCTGTATTAAAATTATAGGATCACAGGTGATGAGTCAGGACAATCATGTTCGGGAAAAGACTAGAATTTATTGTTTAGAGATGTAAGTAAAATTTAAATCTCTAAACAATAAATTCTAGTCTTTTCCCGAACATGATTGTCCTGACTCATCACCTGTGATCCTATAATTTTAATATACTTTTTAATATGTTTGTAATTTGTATTTTACTATGTATATTTTAGCAGGGCTTTGTTTTAAATTAGTGACGACTGAGAATGTATATTTTAGACAAACTGATGATGGTGGAAGAAGACACCGAAAGGTATTTGTAACATTTTGAATAATAAACAATAAAATTGACTGGAACCCAGGAATTTCTTTTGGATTATATTTATTTTTAAATCTTGGACACAGTGTATACGAAAACTAAATCAGAAATATATCTATTAGGAAGTGACTGTTATGATGAAGAAAAAATTGACAAACGATACCAATTTCGGGATCCGGATATGTTTCTCATCAACAAAGTTTCTGAGAAATTGTTGAACAAAATGATGAGAAAAACGTTCTGTGTGATGCTACGTTGAATATATTTAATGGACGCAATACTTGTTTGCGAAAAGTGACTATTAAAAATTGTAAAGTTAGTAAATGTGGACTGGAAATCCTCAAAGAGCACAAAATCACCGAGTTGGAAATAGGCAATTTGCTTGATGTTGGTATCGGAGATGTTTTAGGTAAGTGACAATTTCAATTAATTCCTCTTTGAGGTGCAACTGTACATTTTTTTTCCAGCTTGTTTGAACGACTGGTCTCTACAAAATATCACCACGGCAAACTTTGCAGACTGCCAGTCAGCCACTGGCATGATTCGCATTGATTTCATAACGAACCGATCGGGTCTTTCTAGTTTGAGGCACTTGAACGTTTCAAATACTGAACTGGACCAAAATACATTTAAAGTATTGTGCAGAGAATGGAAGCAAATCAAGACTTTAAACCTATCAAACACTTTTGTTAAGGATCTCCACCCTTTGACGCGATTAAGGAGCACACTTACTAGCCTTTGTTTAACGGTAGGAAACATAATAGTTGGACATTCAAATTTGGGTCTGACAAATTCAAATTAATTTGTGTTCCTTATGGGCTACTTGTTCGTTTTTTTTTGTTGTTTGCTTAGTTAAACTTGTATTCAACATACTTTGAACACTTCAAGTGTTCAAACAAATCGTCGTTTTTTTGTTAGGATGTGATCAGAGGCGATCATTTCAGAACGAACAACCTGCCCTGCATTTTAGAAGCACTGAGCTCTTGACAGTGTTAGATATGAGCTTAGTTAACAAAAAACCTGAATCTGGAAGGGAAAGAGACGGCTATGACTGGGTTGATCCGAGTACTGATCCCAGCCTTGTTTTCGATTTTTTGAAACTACCTCATACCCTACGCGATCTTAAGTGTCTTGATATATCGGGATGGAATGATTTTGTGTCCACCAGTGTCCTAGTGGAATTTGTTCGTTGCCACGAGTTGAATTTTCTAGGTAAAAAATGGTTAAATGCCGTAATAATTCCTACGTCGAAAATTCGTTTAGGTTTGGTTCTATGTTCGGCAGCATTTCATCCAGACTTTAGTCCAGAAAATTGTATAGAATCCTTCGGAAATATGCGCGTCGCAGGGCTAGCGAATACCGAGCAAATCGAAGTAACTCTTCGTTACTACACGAACCGATCTAACTATGTACAGAAGGCAATGTACTATTTGTTCCAAGATTCCGACTTCTTTTCAGTACCTAGACCTGATATGTTCAACCTGATTGTAGACAGAATGGAGGCATACATCGGAATGTAGGGCCCTGTCTGAATGGAAAGTAAATTAATAAAACATTTAATAATTTTCTTTAAAGATTTGGCGTTCAAATGGCTGCCACAGCCTGCCTATATAATTTGACTCGCTCCGAATTGTCCAAGCAGTTACATCCTCACGATCTGAGAAGAATGGTCAAATTAGTTCTACTCGCCATGGAAAAATTCCCTGATGAATTTCAGTTGCAGAAAAACTCGCTCCTAACTCTGTGCAGTGATCGCATTCTACAGGATGTAACATTTGAAAGAGCTCTCTGTGCAAGGTAACGTTTCAACTGACAAAGTTTATAAGTACGTATACAGGGTATTTCAAACGAAATTTGCACTTAAGCTAGCTTTAATCTAGTGCCATTTTTTTCGTCAAATATTGAAACAGCCTGAAATACGGTCTACATCGGTGCCTCGTCAATTGCTTATAAAGAAATATAATTTTCCAAACTGACTTAAAATTATAAGAATCTGGAAAATAAGTTTTCCGGTATTTCTTTAGAAAGTCATTCATTTGCGGCATTGCTTGATCCATTCAAACAGTGAGCTTTTGGGCCTAACAGCCCGAAATACTCACCAGTTTTAAAAGAAAAAAGAAATTCCTGGGTTGCAGTCAATCTTAGTGTTTATTATTCAAAATGTTACAAATACGTTTCGGTGTCTTTCTCCACCATCATCAGTTTGTCTAAAATATACATTCTCAGTCGTCACTAATTTAAAACAAAAGCCCTGCTAAAATATACATAGTAAAATACAAATTACAAACATATTAAAAAGTATATTAAAATTATAGGATCACAGGTGATGAGTCAGGACAATCATGTTTGGGAAAAGACTAGAATTTATTGTTTAGAGATTTAAATTTTACTTACATCTCTAAACAATAAATTGTAGTCTTTTCCGGAACATGATTATCCTGACGTCATCAAATGTGATCCTATAATTTTAATACAGGGTGAGTTTTTTTAGATGACCAGTACAGGGATCTTCGGAACTAGAGCAGTTACGACGAAAGTCAAATGGACAAAGAATTGTAGTTTTGCATGCTCTACTCGAAAATTTGACAGCTATCAAGAGATATTTGGGAAAAACTTATTTATGTTAAATTTTTAAATTACTCCTAGTTCCGTTGATATTTTTTTGACAGGAAAACATTAAATAGAACACTTGTAGGAAATTGAATTCCAAAGAAAATGGCATAAGACATTTCTCCAAAATAACTGTCATTTTTGACATATGACACAAATTTTAGTTTTTTTTTAATGACAACCATACTTGATTATTACTTTACCGAATAGAGCATTTTATTACGATTTCTGTGATATATCACATCGTTAGGTTTTTTTCGAAAATAAAGTGTCTGCGAACAATTTATACTTTTTCATTGTAGTTGATCGAAGTTAGCCATGGAAAATAGTATAAGACATAGCATTGTTTCCATAGCAACAGATAATAACATCACCTTTCAATTTTTGACATCCAAGTTTAAATTCAACTTAGGAATATAAGTTAGTTTTATTGCAAAAATGAATTATTCCAATCAAGACAAGCGCGACTTGATTGAAACCTACATTAGATGTGATAAAAATGCTGGACGAGCCTCTGATTACTATTTTGAGAGGTATTTTGACTGTCGTCAACCGTCCTTGAAAACATTCAAGCGATTATACGACAATTTGGGCACTTATTACGTTTAACGCGGCCAAGAAATGAAGATAAAGTAATAAATGAAGCTGTGGAGGGTAATGTCTTGGCCATTGTAAGCCAGAATCCACAGACTTCAACCAGAGAGATCGCAGCAGAATCCGGGACTTCCCAAAGCACCGTGATGAGAGTTAAAAAAAAACACAAATTCCATCCGAATAAATTATCAGTATCCCAAACCTTACATCCAGGGGATGAGGAGCTGCGTGTGAATTTTCCAAGACATCCAATTCCCTTATAAAATATTGTGGACCGATGAAACTCGATTTACAAATTGTGGTATGTTTCGAATCGACACAATGAACATCTTTGGAATCAAACAAATCCCCGCCACGTTGAGCAAAGGAGACCACAAATTAAATTTGGGTTTAACGTTTGGAGCGGAATGGTAGGTCCAAAAATTCTTGGACCATTTATTTTTGAAGGCACGTTAAATGGGAGTCGGTATCTTCAATTCCTTCGGGATAACCTGGATTTTATGTTGGACGACTTAGATTTAGAAACATGGCGTAATGTGCAATGGTTTCAACATGATGGCGCTCCTCCGCATAATTTTTCCCAAGTGCGGAATCACCTGGACGTAACATTTCCTGGGGCTTGGATTGGACGAAACGGCCCTGTTTTATGGCCACCTTGATCATCGGATCTTTCACCTTTGGATTTCTTTTTGTGGGGAGCCGTAAAAAACACAGTTTACAAAAACAAATACTCCAATTTAAATGCACTTAAAGAAGCTGTTCTTAGAGCATTTGAAAATATTGATGGCGGCTCTGCAAGAAAAGCAACTTATTCAGTTTTAAAGCGATGCAAGGTTTGCATTGATAATAATGGTGGAATTTTTGACAATGTTTTACGATAAAAATTAAAGTTTATAGAGTTAAATTTTAATTATTATTTGTATGATTTGATTTTTATAATAAACACTTTAAATGAGCAGCCGTCTTAATTATAATAAAGTTATTGCCAACTTTAACGTAGTTGTCAAAATAAATACTGAAGCATACTGTTATTATTTGTTACTATGGAAACAATGCTATGTCTTATACTATTTTCCATGGCTAACTTCGATCAACTAAATTGAAAAACTATAAATTGTTCGCAGACACTTTATTTTCGAAAAAACCCTAGCGATGTAATATATCACAGAAATCGTAATAAAATGCTCTATTCGGTAAAGTAATAATCAAGTATGGTTTCCATTTAAAAAAACTCAAATTTGTGTCATATGTCAAAAATGACAGTTATTTTGGAGAAATGTCTTATGCTATTTTGTTTGCAATTCAATTTCCTACAAGTTTTCTATTTAATGTTTTCCTGTCACATTAATATCAACGGAACTAGTAGTAATTTAAAAATTTACCATAAATAAGTTTTTCCCAAATATCTCTTGACAGCTGTCAAATTTTAGAAAAATAAAATTGGTATCGAGTAGAGCATGCAAAACTACAATTCTTTGTCCATTTGACCTTCTTCGTAATTGCTCTAGTTCCGAAGATCCCTGTACTGATCATCGAAAAAATCTCACCCTGTATATTAAAATCGGTTAATTAGTATAAAAGTTATCCAAAAACTTGGAGGGCTCTTTTTTGGAACTGTGCATATAAAAATACAGTAAAATACAGTAAAATTTCCAGGTGTTTTTTTTTCGCTAAGCAATTAACAAAAATATATAGGGTGTTCCATTGAAAAATAACAATTTCCTGCCACTCTGAAGTGAGTTGACTTTTGTTTAAAACATTAGCAATAGTGCACAATTCATTTGAAACACTCTGTAGACAGATAGTATGAATACTGAATAGTTTTTTTATTTCAGACTGGTGTTAGGTACGTTGTGCGGTTTCGACGATATTAATATGAATCGAATGGCTGTAGCTATTTGTAGCATATTAGCTTCGAAGGTAACTAACTGAAACTAAATATTGTAGGTACAGAAAAAAAAAATTCCCCACTTTGGCAAGTAATAATTGGGTAAAAGATTAGGTATTTTTTTTAAGTTAACTACTGATGAAACTTCGGAACTCGGATCCAATCCAATCCACATGCGAAAGATGCTTTCCCTGATAGTTAGACGAGCAGATTCTGGAATCTCTGATATGACACTCACATTTACATTAAGTGCTCTGTGGAATCTAACGGACGAAAGTATCGGTCCATGCGAAGTCTTTTTGGAGCAAGGGGGCCACTTGCTCTATGTGAGAGTTTTACTGTTGTTTAAGGGCAATACGCAACTTGAAACGAAAGTCTTAGGTGCTTTTTCCATTTAAATGCCCGCCTTTACTACTAAAATGGTCCTAAACTTTCAGGTCTTTTGAATAATATCGCCGAAGTAATTCATTTGCGGCATAGGCTTTTAACAAACGATTTTGTGCTCGTTTTACTGGATGTTCTGCAATCTGAAAGCATTGACGTGAGTTTTTTTGCCGCTGGCATACTGGCACATTTGACTTCTGATGGAGATGAAGCCTGGAAGGTATTTGAGTTTCAGCTGAAATTTAACTGGGAATTTGACTTAATTTTTCTTTCAGTCAATACCGTTCTCGCGAACGGAAATTCTAGACGTGTTGTACCCTGTAGTGCGCAGTTGGCCGATTCCGAACAATGAAATGGTCACTTACAGGAGTTTTAAGCCATTTTTTCCGCTATTGAGTACGGACAAGGATTATCAGGGACAATATTGGGCCGTATGGGCGATTCATCATGTTTGTGCCAAAAATCGTAAGTATCTCGAGTGCTGAAAAATTTTGCTAGTAAAGTGACCTCCTGATGTAATGCCTGAAGCAAAATTAAGAGGGCAAGATTATTTTTAACGTTTCATATATTTTCCTGACTGTACTTTAATTCATTCCAATGTATTCCTGGGTTTCAGTCAATTTTACTGTTTATTATTTAAAATGTTACAAATACGTTTCGGTGTCTTTATCCACCATCATCAGTTTGTCTAAAATATATATTTACAGTTATCATCAAATTAAATAGAAAACTTTCACCAAAATTCACATATTAAAATACAAATCACGCACATATTAAAAAGTACATCCAGAACATTGGTTTTCAGGTGATGAGTCAGGACAAACATGTCTGGGAAAAGACTAGAATCTATTGTTTTAGAGATCTAAATTCAACTTACGTATATAGTTGCTACCAACTTCACATTTGACTGGTCACTGAATTTTCCATATTTCACTCGATATCAAGCGAGCGAAACAAAAAAACTGTTTATCTTTCGTGTTTTCTTTGCATTCTAGGAATGCTTGGCAATTCTTCAATATCAGATGTTTACATTTCATTTACCTGGTCCAATCAGTTCATACATGCGATCATCTAATTAGCGTATGATACACAGAGCTAAGATTGTCTGTATCTGATCTGAAATTTATTGCATTCTGATGTTTCTTAATTTGTATCATTTCATGGATTCTTCTCTTATTATAGTTGTCCTCATTGATCAATATTTGTGTGTTATCGAAATCAAAATCATGCAACTTTTGTTGTGCATGTTGTGCTAATGCTGTTGCATTTTCGCTAACCTTTCTTAAGCTATACTTATGTTCGTATATTCTTTTCTTTAAATATTGCCCTGTTTGTCCTATATATGTGTTGTCACAGTCCAAACAGTCAATCTTGTATATTACGTTAGGTGTGTCCAACTTATCGCTTCTGGGCTTAAATTTTGTGAAACATTCCCTTACCAAGTTGTTTTTAGTTCTTTCCGCCACAGTAATATTATGTGGCTTCAGAATACTCTTTATTTTTGTGTTTATCTCCGGCATGTACGGTAATGATACATACTTGACTTCACCTTCTTTTATCTTATTTACACCATTCATGCTGTTCCATTTATTTGAATTGCAGATTTTATTAATTCTTTGTTTTATTATTGGTTCAAAGAAAGCTTTGGGATAGTTGTTCATTATTAGTACCCTTTTTATTTTTTCAAGATTTTTTGATCTATATCGACAATGTGCCAATTTAATCGCTCTATCAGTAAGAGCTGTTACAACACTTTTTTATATTGTATAGGTGCATATGATTGGTAATTCAAGTATCTACCAGACCACACATCCTTTGTGTACCAGTTTGTTTTTATTTCCCCATTATCGTCATATATAACATCATTCACCTTCACCTTTGGTAGAAACAGCCATACATACAAACTGATGATGGTGGAGAAAGACACCGAAACGTATTTGTAAAATGTTTTAACTAATAAACAATAAAATTGACTGGAACCCAGGAATTTCTTTTGGATTCACTTTACCCTAACAAAATAATCAATTAATAATTGATTTAATCACAATTACATAATCTTACTTCCAGCTAATCGTTACTGCCAAATGTTATACAATGAACGCGGTCACACGCTCCTGACTGATCTGATCAACTTTGAAAATGTTCGACCACGTGTAAGAATGAAGAGTAAAAAGATCCTAGAAATACTCCGAAATCATGGAATATCAATTTAAGTATTACGAATTAATTTGTAATGTAAATATAAACTAATAGTAATAAACTGGGCAAAACATAAATCCTTAATTGGGCTCTCTAGGGACTAGGAGAGTAAAAAAGTTACACTTAGTCAACTATGGGGAATTTAAAACTCACATATAATAAGTTCTTGATTAGTTTTGATATATCGTTGATCTCATAAAATATTCTACCTGTTTAATATAAGTGATCATTTTTTATTGGTAAATTTTTGCTTAAAACTAACTCATTTCTAGAGAAAAATTAATTACTTTAAAGATGAACGTTCTTCTGTAATTGACTGTTTGATTGATTATAATCAAGAGCAACAGCCACGTTTTCTAAAATCTAGTGTAAAACTGTTTTTCGTCAGCAAATGCATATTTTTTGTAAACATCAATTAATTTATTTATAAGCAAAATCTTGCACTCGATCCTTTAATTGCAAGTGAAAAATCTCGAAATACTTTCGGTACTAGTTAAAATTATGCAATAGAAGCTTAAAATTGGGCATTGTTATAAGTAATTCGTCTGATTGGTTTTGAAAAAAAACTGGAATTCGCTCAAAATCGTTCACTAGATCACCAATAGTTCTATTTTCTAATTTAAAAACGTGAATAATGACTAGTTTGTAAATTGAGAAAATGTAATAAAATATGAATGTGTCTGTCAGTAGTACGGCTAGAAAATATTTTAATGATTACTGAACTGGTCAAATAAACAAACAGTTTCCATTGTACATGTGTTTTTTTTTGTATAGTTATACCTATGATGATTTAACAACGTACGTGCAGGTACTCTCTAATTGTTCCCATAGAGAAAATTAAATTAAATTATTGTATTTACTTTCTTCGCACTTCCTTTCGATATGCTTCACAGCATATTTGCTTTTGTTAGAATTTAGTTATTTCACACCTCGCTCGACCTTGTGTGTGTGTAACAATAATAGTAACAAAATAAAATAAAATTATTTTATTTCCTCTATGCTCTAACTATCCCAAATCATTCTTCGAACCAATCATAAAACGAAGAATAAATAAAATCTACAATTCCAATAAAGGGAACAACATAAATAATAACAATAATAAAAAAAGAAGTTGAGATCAAGTATATATCATTCCGTATATTCCAGAAATCAACACAAAAATAAAACTTATTTTAAACTATAGCAGAAAAAAACTAAAAACAACTTAGCAAAGGAATGTTTCACAAAATTTAAGCCTAAAAGTGATAAGTTGAAACACACCTAATGTAATATACAAGATTGACTGTTTGAACTGTGACAACGCATAAATAGGTCAAACAGGATAATATTTAAAGAAAAGAATATACGAACATAAATATAGCTTAAGAAAGGTTAACGAAAATGGAACAGCATTAGCACTACAAAAGTTACAGAGTTTTGATTTTGATAACACAAAAATATTAATCAATGAAGACAATTATAATAAGAGAAGAATCCATGAAATGATACAAATTAAAAAACATCAGAATGCAATGAATTTTAGATCAGACACAGACAATCTTACCTCTGTATATCATACACTAATTAAATGAACACTTACATACACTAATTAAACCAACTACATAAAATATGAACACCTGGTATATTGAAGAATTGCAGAGCAATTGATATCCGTAGAATGCAAAAAAAGCCAAAAATTAACAGTTTTTTTTATTCTCTCGCTCGATATTGAACCAAGTAAAGATTTTTCAATAGTTTGTCAGATGTTAAGGTGGAAACAGCCATATAAATAAATTCTAGTCTTTTCCTGAACATGATTGTCCTGACTCATCACCTGTGAACCTACGTTCTTAATATACTTTTTAATATGTTTGTAATTTGTATTTTAGTATGTATATTTTAGAAGAGCTTTTGTTTTAAATTAATGATGACTGTGAATGTGTATTTTAGACAAACTGATGATGGTGGAGAAAGACACCGAAACGTATTTGTAAAGATTTAACTAATAAACACTAAGATTGACTGCAACCCAAGAATTTCTTTTGGATAAAATTGAAATACAGTCTGGAAAGTATACACAATAAATTCCTCTATGGTTGCTTCTCTATTCCTTTGACCATTAAAGTTACTATTCAACAAAAGGTCGGGCGAGGTGTGAAATAACTAAGTTCGAACAAAAGTATGCTGTGAAGCATATAGAAAGGATATGGGAAGAAAGCCAGATGCTATTTCGTTTTATCTTCTTTTAACCGAAGAGATGTTCTGATGCATATAATAGAAGGACAAGCTTAGGAATTAGGAGTTACGTATAACCTTCCCGATGGGTGGCTATTGTTTTGAAGGGCACCACACTCAATGACGGAACCAGCTATAAAACAGGCGGTTTAACCGAAGACACCGCATTCCGATAGTTTTGATCTTCATCCAAAACGTAGTCACTCTGTCGGTATTAAATTTCAAATAATAAAACTGTTTTTTTAAGTGATTTTAATAAATCCAAATATAATTTATGTTCACGAAATCGGCCCATTCCTTTAATAAAAAAAAAACAGGTAATAGAAAGCAAGTTTCCAAAAGAACGTTATGGACTTAGTAGATCGTATTGGATTTATCTGGCTTATATTTGAATAATAAACTCGATTTTTATTTGATCATTGCTTTAATAACATGAGTTGGTTGTGCTTAATTAAAAAATATATATTAATAAATGTAAGACATTGGAAAAAAAATGAAGGAAAGCTAATAAATTCCAAAAGGCGCCCAGATGGACAAAGGATGACTCATTTGGAAAGTTCGAGCTATCAATCAACGTATCAATAACTATACATTAACACCATAAACCTCGGTAGCATAATATTGTGAAAGCTATAAAAGAGCGGCTCAAAGCAATAACCAGTGATTTACGGGGAAGATAAGACAGTCAGGTATTTTGTTTTACCTCCTAGAGAGAAGAGAGAGAAGGAAATATCAATCTTGACGGAGAAGAGGTCCAATGGGCAAGTAATGTCAAGAATCTGGGTGTTGTTTTAGATCACAGGCTGACCTGGAGGCAACATGTGAAGACAGCCATCAACAAGGCAAGGGCTAGAGCCGCAACGCTGTATCCCCTGCTGAACCGAAGAAGCCGGATGAGTTTGAGGAATAAACTGCTACTCATAAAAAGTGTCATCAGGCCGGCCATGACGTATGCCTCCACAGCGTGGGGATATGCGTCAGAAACCTGTCTGAGACAACTCCAGGCCACAGAAAATAAACTTCTGCGGATGGCCATAGATGCTCCCTGGTTTGTACGTAATAGTCAAATTTACAGGGACCTAGAGTGGGAGCCATTGAGAGACTTAATGAAAAGAAAAGCAGCCACGACCTTCGAAAAGGCCGAAAACCACCCCTTTGAGGAGCTACGGAATGCCGTAGCCTACTCCCCAGAGGACAATGGGCCCAGGAAAAAGAGGCCCAGACACCAGATGGCCCAATAGGGCAATAAATAGGTACAACAGTTAACTGTAGAGTGCTGTAAGTGTATAACTTTTTAAGATAGTGTGATAAAAGTAGTATTGAGTAGTGTAGTGCTTGTGTCAAATTAGTAAGATGCCCATTCTAGCAGTTAGCTAGCATGGAGAGAATGAGAGGTGAAGGCATACGGATGCCAGAGCTGAACCATTCTTAAAGAAGACCACAAGTTTTAAAGGATAACTCCCGGAAACTTGCAGTCAAAAACGGGGGTTTTTTAGTTGGTAGAAATCCAACACTACCTGGTGTCACGGGACACTGGGTGTCTTCTAGAAGATTTTTATCCTCCAGCCGCCGCCGGGCAAACAAAAACAAAAAAATACATCGCATTCCGATAGTTTTGATCTTCATCCAAAACGTAGTCACTCTGTCGGTATTAAATTTCAAATAATAAAAGTGATTTTTAATAAATCCAAATATATTTTATGTACAGGAAATCGGCCCATTCTTTTAATAAAAAAAACAGGTAATAGAAAGCAAGCTTCCATAAGAACGTTATGGACTTAGTTAGTAGATCGTATTGGATTTATCTGGCTTATATTTGAATAATAAACTCGATTTTTATTTCATCATTGCTTTAATAACATGAGTTGGTTGTGTTTAATTAAAAAATATATATTAATAAATGTAAGACTTTGGAAAAAATATGATGAAGGGAAACTAATAAATTCCAAAAGGCGCCCAAATGGACAAAGAAAGTCTCATTTGGAAAGTTCGAGCTATCAATCAACGTATCAATAACTATACATTAACACCATAAACCTCGCTAGCATGATATTGTGAAAGGCTATAAAAGAGCGGCTCAAAGCAATAACCAGTGATTTACGGGGAAGATAAGACAGTCAGGTATTTTGTTTTATCTCCTAGAGAGAAGAGAGAGAGAGAGATGGAAATATCAATCTTGACGGAGAAGAGGTCCAATGGGCAAGTAATGTCAAGAATCTGGGTGTTGTTTTAGATCACAGGCTGACCTGGAGGCAACATGTGAAGACAGCCATCAACAAGGCAAGGACTAGAGCCGCAACGCTGTGTCCCCTGCTGAACCGAAGAAGCCAGATGAGTTTGAGGAATAAGCTACTACTCATCAAAAGTGTCATCAGGCCGGCCATGACGTATGCCTCCACAGCGTGGGGCTATGCGTTAGAAACCTGTCTGAGGCAGCTCCAGGCCACAGAAAATAAACTTCTGCGGATGGCCATAGATGCTCCCTGGTTTGTACGTAATAGTCAAATTTACAGGGACCTAGAGTGGGAGCCATTGAGAGACTTAATGAAAAGAAAAGCAGCCACGACCTTCGAAAAGGCCGAAAACCACCCCTTTGAGGAGCTACGGAATGCCGTAGCCTACTCCCCAGAGGACAATGGGCCCAGGAAAAAGAGGCCCAGACACCAGATGGCCCAATAGGGCAATAAATAGGTACAACAGTTAACTGTAGAGTGCTGTAAGTGTATAACTTTTTAAGATAGTGTGATAAAAGTAGTATTGAGTAGTGTAGTGCTTGTGTCAAATTAGTAAGATGCCCATTCTAGCAGTTAGCTAGCATGGAGAGAATGAGAGATGAAGGCATACAGATGCCAGAGCTGAACCATTCTTAAAGAAGACCACAAGTTTTAAAGGATAACTCCCGGAAACTTGCAGTCAAAAACGGGGGTTTTTTAGTTGGTAGAAATCCAACACTACCTGGTGTCACGGGACACTGGGTGTCTTCGAGAAGATTTTTATCCCCCAGCCGCCGCCGGGCAAACAAAAAGAAAATACACCGCATTCCGATAGTTGATCTTCATCCAAAACGTGGTCACTCTGTCGGTATTAAATTTTAAATAATAAAACTGTTTTTTTTAAGTGATTTTTAATAAATCCAAATATATTTTATGTACACGAAATCGGCCCATTCTTTTAATAAAAAAAACAGGTAATAGAAAGCAAGCTTCCAAAAGAACGTTATGGACTTAGTTAGTAGATCGTATTGGATTTATCTGGCTTATATTTGAATAATAAACTCGATTTTTATTTCATCATTGCTTTAATAACATGAGTTGGTTGTGTTTAATTAAAAAATATATATTAATAAATGTAAGACATTGGAAAAAAAATGATGAAGGGAAACTAATAAATTCCAAACGGCGCCCAAATGGACAAAGAAAGTCTCATTTGGAAAGTTCGAGCTATCAATCAACGTATCAATAACTATACATTAACACCATAAACCTTGCTAGCATGATATTGTGAAAGCTATAAAAGAGCGGCTCAAAGCAATAACCAGTGATTTACGGGGAAGATAACACAGTCAGGTATTTTGTTTTACCTCCTAGAGAGAAGAGAGAGAGAGAGAGAGATGGAAATATCAATCTTGACGGAGAAGAGGTCCAATGGGCAAGTAATGTCAAGAATCTGGGTGTTGTTTTAGATCACAGGCTGACCTGGAGGCAACATGTGAAGACAGCCATCAACAAGGCAAGGGCTAGAGCCGCAACGCTGTATCCCCTGCTGAACCGAAGAAGCCAGATGAGTTTGAGGAATAAGCTACTACTCATCAAAAGTGTCATCAGGCCGGCCATGACGTATGCCTCCACAGCGTGGGGCTATGCGTTAGAAACCTGTCTGAGGCAGCTCCAGGCCACAGAAAATAAACTTCTGCGGATGGCCATAGATGCTCCCTGGTTTGTACGTAATAGTCAAATTTACAGGGACCTAGAGTGGAAGCCATTGAGAGACTTAATGAAAAGAAAAGCAGCCACGACCTTCGAAAAGGCCGAAAACCACCCCTTTGAAGTGCTACGGAATGCCGTAGCCTACTCCCCAGAGGACAATGGGCCCAGGAAAAAGAGGCCCAGACACTAA
Organism: Dendroctonus valens; assembly: GCA_024550625.1. Classification (NCBI taxonomy): domain Eukaryota; kingdom Metazoa; phylum Arthropoda; class Insecta; order Coleoptera; family Curculionidae; genus Dendroctonus; species Dendroctonus valens. Next base: position 1,519,365 of record JAJTJO010000072.1, read on the forward strand.
ATGGCCCAATAGGGCAATAAATAGGTACAACAGTTAACTGTAGAGTGCTGAAAGTGTATAACTTTTTAAGATAGTGTGATAAAAGTAGTATTGAGTAGTGTAGTGCTTGTGTCAAATTAGTAAGATGCCCATTCTAGCAGTTAGCTAGCATGGAGAGAATGAGAGATGAAGGCATACGGATGCCAGAGCTGAACCATTCTTAAAGAAGACCACAAGTTTTAAAGAATAACTCCCGGAAACTTGCAGTCAAAAAAACGGGGGTTTTTTAGTTGGTAGAAATCCAACACTACCTGGTGTCACGGGACACTGGGTGTCTTCGAGAAGATTTTTATCCTCCAGCCACCGCCGGGCAAACAAAAAACAAAAAATACACCGCATTCCGATAGTTTTGATCTTCGTCCAAAACGTAGTCACTCTGTCGGTATTAAATTTCAAATAATAAAAGTATTTTTTAAGTGATTTTTAATAAAGCCAAATATATTTTATGTTCACGAAATCGGCCCATTCTTTTAATAAAAAAAACAGGTAATAGAAAGCAAGCTTCCAAAAGAACGTTATCGACTTAGTTAGTAGATCGTATTGGATTTATCTGGCTTATATTTGAATAATAAACTCGATTTTTATTTGACCATTGCTTTAATAACATGAGTTGGTTGTGTTTAATTACAAAATATATAAATAAATGTAAGACATTGGAAAAAAAATGATGAAGGGAAACTAATAAATTCCAAACGGCGCCCAAATGGACAAAGAAAGTCTAGGCAGGGGAATCGTTTGGACCACAAGGTATATCGAAAAGTCACCCACACAGACAGATATCTCCACAAGCTATCTAACCACCATCCGAGTCAGAAACAGGGAATCATTAAGACTCTCACGGATAGAGCCAGAAAAATATGTGGACCACAACATCTAATAACGGAACTACAGCACTTGGAAAAAGCTTTTCTTCAGAACGGATATTCCCAGTTGGACATCAAAAAAGCTGTAGGAGTGGGACGTGCTGAAAAAAGTGAGTCCACTCTGAAAGCTTTCCTGCCCTATGTTCCCAGGGTTACGGACAGAATTGGGAGGCTCTTGAGGAAACACAACATAAGAACGGTCTACAAGCCCACAACAAAGATCCGAGAATGTCTAGGGTCAGTCACGACGGCCTAAAAACCCGAAAAACCCACTTGTTTCAAGGAATGGCCTCGAAAGTCTATCTCTTTTGATAAAGAAAGTCTCATTTGGAAAGTTCGAGCTATCAATCAACGTATCAATAACTATACACCATAAACCTCGCTAGCATGATATTGTGAAAGCTATAAAAGAGCGGCTCAAAGCAATAACCAGTGATTTACGGGGAAGATACGACAGTCAGGTGTTTCTTTTACCTCCCAGAAAGATTGGTAGACCTAAAATAAACTCCTCTCCAATGCCCAGAATCTGAGGTAAACTTGACTGAAACTCCACCCAATAGGAAGGTGGAAATATTTGAGTAAATAAGGGAAATCACTCGCGGTACTATCTCTGATACTGGTACTAGATATATTTCTGAACAATAGATTCTAGTCTTTGCCCAGACATGATTGTCCTGACTCATCACCTGTGAACCTATTGTTTTTAATATACTTTTTAATATGTGTGTAATTTGTATTTTAGTATGTGAATTTTGATAGAGCTCTTTTTTTTAAATTAATGATGACTGTGAATGTGTATTTTAGACAAACTGATGATGGTGGAGAAAGACACCGAAACGTATTTGTGACATTTTAAATAATCGTTTCGTATGTTTTCCTGACTGTACTTTAATTCACTCCAATATATTCCTGGGTTTCAGTCAATTTTATTGTTTATTATTTAAAATGTTACAAATACGTTTCGGTGTCTTTCTCCACCATCATCAGTTTGTCTAAAATATACATTTACAGTTATTATTAATTTATATAAAATTTTCCATCAAAATTCACACATTAAAATACAAATCACACACATATTAAAAAGTACATCAAGAACATTGGTTTTCAGGTGATTTTGTATTTGTGTAGGTGGTTTTGTATTTTAATGTGTGAATTTTGATGGAAAATTTTATATAAATTAATAATAACTGTAAATGTATATTTTAGACAAACTGATGATGGTGGAGAAAGACACCGAAACGTATTTGTAACATTTTAAATAATAAACAATAAAATTGACTGAAACCCAGGAATATATTGGAGTGAATTTTAAATAATAAACAATAAAATTGACTGGAACCCAGGAAGTTCTTTTGGATTAAATTGAAATACAGTCAGGAAAATATACACAGTAATTAAAGATAGTAACCTCTTCAACTGTAGTTCAATATTCATTTTGTCTTTCTTTTATATTTATTTACCTTTCTTAATATTTAACTGTTCCTCTTCAATATCCATTTAAAGTTAAATACCTGCGAGTGCAGCTCGTTAAGTTGCAAAGTACCGAGTACTGGCTGTGATGGTCGCGCAGTACTTGAGTCAGACTTCTATTTAGTCAGTTAGAGTAATTATGTTAGGGACGGGTACTGGCTGTGCGGTTTCCCCGCAGTACCTGGGCTCTGTAACCCATAGAGAGAGAGAGAACCCTAGAGGCGGGTTGCTGGCTGTGTGCTGATTACAGCAGTACTTAGTATGGCCAATGTTGAGACTATTTATCATGATAAACGCCGATGACTAGGAAGGCTCTCCTGAGGAGGTATACCGCGCGGTTTCCTCTTTATACCTCTTAACAACTCAGGAGTAGCGGTGGTTAGAGGCTTTTCCTGGGAGGTATTTCGCGCGGCTTCCCCTTAATACCTGTTAAAAACTCAGGATTAGCGGTGGCAGGATGCAACTTGGGTTGTAGTCTTGCGGGGTTCAGAGATAGTGAAAGAGATCATCAATTAAAGCTTCCATAAGCATTATGGGTTAATAACTGTTGGCTCCAAGTGGGGACTGTGGATTGAGTCATATCTTGTTGAGGCACGTTTGATGCTTGTAGCTGAACCTGATATACTAACAAGTTTCTATAATTATCAATAATAGCCCTTTTCTTGTTGGACTGGTTGCTCAATTACTTTTTCAAAGTTGTTTCAGATGTATTATCTCGATCGACCACCTGACGAATTGCCATTAGTAAAGTATTGGTTTACGTAATGTAAGTGTGTTGTAAGTGTAATTATCACATCATCAAAGTACAATTATAAAATAACGCCCTATATAAAGTATCTTTCTATACAACTGGGTTTTACCCGAAATTCCTATCCTTCAAAGAGTTACTAGGTGAGAAAAAAAGCATTTTTTCGTTACGAGATGGTGGTTCTTAGAAAATTAAATAATTTAAAAGTGTGCTTAAGGGTGAAAATAACGAAAAGCGTGCTTCATGTACTTACCTTATAGGGCGAGGAAAAGGTAGCATTTTCACGTTAAGAGATGGTCGTTCTTAGAAAATTTAGTGAGTTACGTGTTCTTAAGGGCTAAAATAACGAGAATCACACATCAAAATCAAAAAATGTTCATGTTGACTGTTTGAATTCTTTACAAACAATCAAATAATTTGATTTTTATCGGATAAAAATGTGAGAAGAGCGATAACAGTCGATTGATAAACGTCTGCTGTTTAGCCAGGTGTCAGAATAGTGTTTATAAAAGATTAAATGTATACACTTACCAACACTAGTATGTAGAATGTGGAAATAATTTAAAAAAAGAAATTTCAAACTGGCCGCAAAATCGATCAGTGAAGCCAATGAAAAAGGGCAAAAATAACCATGCAATCAGCTGATTAGGGTTCGTCCAAGGCAGATTGTTATATGATCGGATTTCGAGGAGTTTTTGACTAAAATCGGACCGAAATTTTCAGCAAACTAATATTTCATAATTACGAAAGCAACACACATGAAGTTCAAGTCTAATTTGGCCAGTTAGGTGGAAACGAGGCGAATTAAAAAACGCCGTCAGGCCCAAGACGCATAACATGGCCGACGGTTTTAGGGATTTTTCTCACCGTGTGGTTTGTGATGGATGGTGGAGCGCGGGCGCAGAGCCGAAGCCGAATCGGATTCGACGATCCCCACTCAGTCTTTTCGGGTGAACCATGTTCCTCGTTTCACAGTGCCGACGAGAAAACTGGACAAAACGCAATGTCCGTTCGCCATTACTGTCGAGAGGAGCTCCGAAAAGTACTCTCGAAGTATATTCGGTTTTATCGCTACAAACCGAATTTAAATGCAGAACGTTGCAACAGAACTAACGCAGAGACTACTAAGATCATTGGATAGCAATTATAATGTAAGGAAACCGATATTTTCCGAGATATATGGACTTTTAAGTGAATTCCAACGGAGGCTTTGAAACCAGGTGGACTGTGCTGTGCTCTTACCCTATGAGTGTGTAAATAAAGTTCCTTATCTGCATCGTGATTATACATTTGTTTATTCTTCAACGATTTACACTCCCGATTTGTCCAGGTTTCTTAAATTTCTACGAATTTGCCCATAATTTCGCAACGTCAGGCGACTCGTTTTTACATAAGAAGACATAGCAATGCCTGCGAATCTACCACGTATTTAGTGGGTCCCCATGTTAGAAAACCATTTAAAACTGTTTCCTTTGCCATTATTTCCCTATTAACATCCAACAAGTGTATTATAAGTTTTCGTGTCGTCTAAGGACTTGATAAAATGTCACTCGAGTAAGGGCGCAGTGTGGTTCACTTACAGGGTGTTTTGATGATTCACCTAAACATGTTGGCTAATTTTAACTTCATTTTTAGGTCATCAATTTACCCGAAGTTGTTAAAGTTATATCGCTATTGGAAAAAGTGGCTATTACCAAAGAATTACTTGAGGTAAGTCTTGTCTTTAACTTACTAATATTTTTCCAATTAATGACCTTTCCGCCGTTTATTAATAGCCCACTGCTTTGAGCTGTTGGTGTTTTTATTGTATTCGGACTCTTGCAAAGCTTGGCATACATTTCAACAAATCTGGCTATCGAGAGCTGAAAATCAGCAATTGTGAATCAGAATCAATTCCTTCAATTTCTAATTGGGTCATTGGAGCTTCATGTAAACAAGCACCCTCTTTTTACTAAGCAACTAGTTACGTTCCATAAAATATACAAATAGGACTCCTTTAGTGTGTCAAGGCTTCTCAACTCACTACCAGACTTACCTAATATAAATAGGTGGCTTCATATTTATCTCTATTGAGGAGCCCCAAATATAACCACCACTAAGCTCTAGACACCTTGGGACGTTTTAAAGGTAACTTCTTTAGTTGGCTGCATTCATTCAATCATCCTCCCTTTGCTTATTCATATACAAACTCACAGTTTTCAGTTGTAAATATGCATCAATGTTAATTTCCTCTATTCAATAGTCAATTCAAACTCGAATACATGCAGATCGATAAACGGATCAGAAAAGTGTTTTCCATGAACTATACGAAAGGAGACTCATCTTTAAGGTGTTCTTGCTGTGCGGCAGTAGAACTTTGAGGCAATCAACCCCAAGTAGTTCAGTTTTCGGAATCCGGCTACTTTACGTGCATATTCGTGGTCTACAGGATCTTTCCCTTGTCGTTTTAAAATTTACTCCAATCCATTTGGAGATAGATTCACATTGTTAAATCACTGCAGAAGCTTCTCCAGGCCTGTGCGATACGATTAAGTTTTCTTCCAAACTATCCGTTTCTTTCGTAATATTCTGGTCAAAATCCAATGCTTCCGTGACAAAAGCTCTGATTTAGAACCAAATCCTTTTAAATGAAAGAATTTTAGCACCTTACAGAGTTGAGAGTAAAGTCTTTCTCTTCAGGTAAAATTTCATTGTACCCTAAACCCTAATAAATAATCAATTACCTTTACTACGATGTGTGTCATTCTCTTCTCATTTAAGGTCTTGGGTTATTTTCTTTCAAGTTAAGTTCTTAGTTTTTCAAACTGTTTCCAAATGACCTTGCTATTGAAAGTTCTTTTGTATTGAAAGTCCCGTTATATATTTTGGTGACTTCAATTGAGGAACATCTAACCAGTAAATATGGGCTTTGGTAGAACCATATTAACGATTTTTCTGTGATTTGGATGAATTCCAAAGTCGAATTATCTTTTAATACTTAATGTCTTTAGTGTGTGATTATTTAAAAAAAATATAATGGCAAAAATATTAGCTAAGCAAACCTCAGAGTACAACAGTTTTTGTATTAGCAAATGTAGTTTTTTAAAGTAAATTCTACAACGAAAGGAATGATGACCGAAAACAGATAAAGGCAATGGCTGTACGTTAATATTGCGACAATATTTACCTAAAAAACATTCAAAATTAGTTCATACATATACAGGGTGTTCCATAAATATCCCAACACATTATCAGGGGTTATAGAGGACGTGAGAACAAGCATTTTTGCTTTATAAACATATGTCTGAAAACGAAACGTTTTGGAGGTATGGGGTGTAGAAAATCGGTGAAAAACGCTTTTATAAATAGGCCTGACACAAATAGGAGCAGTTGTTTGAGAGTCGCTTTGGTTGGTTACTTTGTTGCTTAAAAAATAAGTTTTGCAAGTTTTACACTAATTGTTCAAAGTCATGATCTTTTGCTTTAACATACAAATTGTATGTGGATTCATTGATTCGCTCATACTAATTGTGCATTGTTTTTGCGACAAGATCTTTCTCATTACGTATGAGTGTCCTGTAATCCTGGATCAATCATAATTGATCCTAAATATTCAACCTTTGCTAACGAAGACTTTCATACTCTAACCAGATATATATGGATTGTGAGGCACTTCTGAGTTTTCTGTATGAGATGGTGTTGCCACAATTGAACAAGAAATCGCCCTATTTATATGTTTCAAGAGTTGTATTATTATTTCAGACCACCCGGCTAGGGAAGTATGTGAATGAGGTCAGACGCAAAACTTTAAACGAGGAATTACGTCGACGTGGCAAAGAATTAGTAAAAAAATGGCGCAGTATGTTGATTCCCGAAGCCAATGGGCAAATGAAGACCGCTACCCAACCGGCTCCTCTAAGAGCCACCTCAAACAAGGGGAGCCCCCCCCTACAATGCCCCAGCGTCGATGCAAAAGTTAATTCATTTCTCCCCAGAAAGGTAACATTTTCCTCCGATGCCCGTTATGCAATGCGCTCATAGCATAATTCGTTAGGCAAATTCACCAGTGCAAGCCAGAATGGTAAGTCCAGGAGTGCAAAGGCTGGCCGGATCAGGTGCTCAACCGAACCGGTTGGTCAGTCCTCAAATGCAACAAAGATTTGCAAGTCCGCAGGCAAGGATTGTGAGTCCTGGATCGCAAGCACACAAACTTGTAAATCTTACTGGACGGATGCTTAGTCCTGGATCGCAAGCGCACAAACTTGTAAATCCTACTGGACGGATGCTTAGTCCTGGATCGCAAGCTCACAAACTTGTAAATCCTACTGGACGGATGCTTAGTCCTGGATCGCAAGCTCACAAACTTGTAAATCCTACTGGACGGATGCTTAGTCCTGGATCGCAAGCTCACAAACTTGTAAATCCTACTGGACGCATGCTTAGTCCGGCTCTTCAAGCTCAGCAGTCTGTAACTCCTCATAAAATGGTAAGTCCTGGAGGTCAACGAGTAAGTCCTAAACTGGCAGCGCAGGCTCAACGGCAAAAATCGGAGAGTGCCAGTAGTCCCCCGCTGACTGCAGCTCAAAGCATTGACATAAGCTTGAAGAACAAGAAACGACAGGCTAGTGAGGTTTTGGACAATGTAAACGCTAAAAGGTACGCGTTATTTTTTAGTTGTTTTTAAATCGGAAATCACATTTAATTGATTTTAGATCGAGACTAAATGGAACCGTGGCTGATCTCGAGATTTCAGATAGCTCAAGCTCTAGTTTCAAAGATGTGCTATCGAAGTCAATGACCAAACCGGAATTGAAACGAGATGCTATTAGTCTAAACTCGGATTCGAATTCCAGCTTTGCAGAACGAACGGGTGAACCCCATATTGATCAGCAAATACCAAAGAAACGGGGGCGCAAAAAAGGTCAGTACACACACTTGAATGCAACTAGTTGATCATTTTGGATTATTCGAAATGTTGCTATTTTGCAGGGTCAAAAAATCACAAGAATTTGCTTGACGAAGCGGAGACATCATTCACCAATAAACTTGCCGTGTCCGCTTCCCGAGGAGGATCCAAAGTCAAAACTACTCAGGAGATTTTAGCTGGCATCCAGAATAAAAATACAACCACCCTGAGTTTGTCTTCGGTACTAAAACCATCCAAAGAAGATTTAGAAGAGAAAGCAGCGAAACTAACCGAAAGGGTGTCCATTATTGATCGGAAACTGAACGCCAATGCTCATAGGAATAAGAATTCTCATAAAAGTAAATAGGTCATTTTATCAAAGAATAGTTCTTACCTGATTAGAATTGTTTGTAGGTAAATTGACCTTAAGTGCCAGCAAACCCAATGAGCGCGTCATTGAGAGCGGATCCGTAATTAACGATAAAAGCTTGCTGAATGCATTGGAGCAGGAGGACGATGAAGATGATGTCGTGATTGTTGATGATGCTGAATCTGCTGGTAGTCGCACTGAAGAGAGCCAAGAGACTGATGCTGCTGGACCAACTCAGAAACAAGAATTTGTCGGGGCTAGGTAAGAATATTTATCTCAGAAAACCGTCCTAGAGGAATTACAGAACTGCACCAAAATCAGTTAGTTTAAAGTCTTTCTTGTTCCAGATCCTTAAGCATAGAAGAAGCTCTTGCTCAGCTTCCTCCTATTGATATGTCTGTACTAGACGAACCAGACCCTTTCCCACCTTGCACTTGTCGCCTGAAAGAAAACAAGCCTAAAGATTTCTCTATCTGTGATGATGAAGAGGTCGAGGAGTTACCTCCCTTTGAAATGATCGAAGATCCTGCGTGTCCAGCTAAACGGTTCTTGGCAACCCAATACAAAGTTGACGACATCTCAGAGAGCAAAATTCAAAGGTTTGTAAATTAAAAAGAGTCTATTGGAATTCACATTTCAATTAAAATTCCATAAAGCTGTTCTAAACTCTGTTCTGTTCCTTTGCAGGTTGCATGAAGGTTCGCTGCCCAATGTGAATGGTAATTGGAGCTTGGGAACTCCACGACCCGAGCCTGCAAAAGTTAACGGTTTATATGTGAACATAGTGCCTCATATATATGAGCGTTTAGATAAAGACGTCAGACCATTAGATTCCTTCAAGAAATACAGCGTTTCGGAAGGTAATTTTTCTATATTTTTGGTTGAAAAGTGAGAAGGAAAATGAGCATTTTTTTCCACTACGCTTTGACTTTTGAAGTGTACTTTAGAAACATGAACTGGGAAACAATACAGGTCAAATTATCTGAAGAAAAACAATCAGGTTTTTTATTCTTTATAGCGTTATATTTAAAATGCGTTTCTTTTATGGAAATTTATTTATTGATTCTTACAACAATCCATTTTTGTCAAAACGTTTCTAATATGTTTCCAATTAATACATCGAAATCGTTTGTTTCAGGTGGAGGCACTAGTAATACTAGTAATAGTGTCCTGAGAACAGAAAGCGCATCAGATTTTAATGGGAGCGGTGCCAATGCATGTGATAGAGTGATACAATTGGATCCCCAGAACCCATACCAAAACGCAGACAATAGTGAGAAAAGTGATATTCGGACAGGACAGCAAGTGTTCCGAGAATGGTATGAATGCATAGATAGGCCTAGTTATAATGACGAACCGCTGAGGATTCTGCCATATAGCATCTTAGATTAGGACGCTTCATATTGTAATTTCAGTGGTGTTGAGATAGTTTGGGGTCTGGCATTGGAGAACGGACTTTTTGAATGGCCAGTGTTTCGAGTGGCTTCAATTCGAGTTGCTCTCCGTTTATTTCTCGCTTTTAAATCAAATTTCTACGATGTTATACACTGTTTTATAATAAAATTCAAGTGTTTGCAATAAGACAGTTAATTAATTTTCTCAACACGTACTCAGGATTAAAGTACAAATTAGGAAAATAGGCCGATCATATCAGAACTTGCCCTCTAGGAAATGTCAAGAGTTCGTTGTTGTTTCCCAACAATATAAATATCTGGAACCAGCATTTTTAAATAAAATCTGGGATTTGGAAAATGTAGCAATTACTAAAAGATACCACCGTTGATTTTTTTCTTCAATGGAAACTTTCTCAGGAACAGTTCTGAAATACGCAATGTGTAGGAGGCTGTAAAAACTATTAATAAAATTCTTTAAGAGCAGGAGGTAACAACGAGTGAGAAGAGAACAAAAGTTCATATTTTCTATATATTCTTGTGACTCAATCTAGATGTTTCAGTTTTTTTTTAACTTTCTTGCTATAAGCTATCGACCACATCTTCGTACTGCACTGTGCATAAATATAGTTCTTATGGTAAAGGGTCAAATTGATATTTTTGAGTATTTCAAATCCTTAGTGATAAGACCCTAAACTGGCCTCGACTAATCAGTGTCTTACATATGTATTAACCAGAACAATTAAAGTCAAATAACTAATCGATAAGAATGAAGCAAGTGCCCCGCATGAGATACCATATTATAACAGTTTCGCCATGAACTGTGTTTCTAGTCCAAACGTTTTACGAATGTTACATGCGGATAATTGTTCATTTAGTTACGCTTTTTGTTTATGTTGTTGGTTATTGCTGTGAAGTTGCCAGAATTATTTAAGGTAGACCATATTAATTGAAGTCATCTTGGGGAGCAAATTGTCCCCGTTTAACAGCGAAATTATGTAACAGTCCCAATAAGTGGATTATTTGAATTAGAATGTGAATATCCCGCAAAGCCCTCTGAATACATTTTCATCTACAAATATGTGCAACAATGACAATAAATACCTAATCACTGACCAGATTGATAAATATTGGCGTATTGATTACCAAAATAATTGTTGGCAGCTGATGTCCGAATATCAATATATCGTTTAAATAAACGTCATGTTTACTTGTGTAAAAAATCTAATCATGTTAAGTGTTAAGACATTTTGGGATCATTTTAAAAATCTTTGTTATACTACCAATGCTTTTATGTATTAGAAAACAATTATTGGTCATCTTCTATCTGTTAGTAAATAAAGCACTATTTAATTTTTTATTTGTTTTATGCTATTTATTACTTTTTGCAAGTGTATACGCAAATACTTGTTTGTTTCACCTTCAACCTTCTTTATTTTGTCATGCTTCACATTTATTTAGTTTTATTCTCTCATTATTGTTATTCATTTGTTATGTTGAACGTATTCGTTCTGCTTTGCGAAGTGTCGTAGTTAGGAAATTATGAAATATGTTATTCACAACATTATCCAAAACATGTAATCGAAAACGTTGATGCCAAGCCTTGAAACGCTATTTTAAAAAGCGGAACTATTTTTTTAAATATCGAATTTTAATGTGTAGAATGTTTTAACGGTGGTTTGCAAATGGAGATCTTTAGAAATGTTATTTATGTTTTAATATGTTAAAGCCAAAAATTAACTAGTATAATTTTTTAAACTCTGGTTAACTGGGTCTTGATTGGGCAGATATCGATCTGTTTTATTGTTATATAGGTAATTTGCCTGCAGCGCTGGGGCTCGAAGGGGCGAGTCCGACTCATTTCTATTGTCAATCCTTATCCTAATCAATAAATTATCAATACGAGTGAAAAAAACCGATAAAAAATCAAAAATTTAATTAGCACCTAGGTAGAAATGTAATAATAAATTTATTATGCCATGGTTAATTAATTTTGGAATAATAAAGTGAAAGTTATTTAATATTTTCCACCTATTAGGGAACAATATTCAAAGGAAAACGTTGTTTCTCGTCCCGTGGGACCAAATTAAATGTTGAAAATACATTTTAGTATTTTAAAATGAAAGTTCATTAAAACACCACTTGATTTATACTCAATAATAACATTTATCAGTTTTTATAAGATCTAATCAAAATGGGCAAATTTGAAAGAAATTTCGTTTAATGCACACATTACACTGCAAGTTCTTAAGCTATCAAATTGATATAAAATACTTAGTCTGATTGTAGCTCGCAAATACTTGCAAAACCATTTCTATGTTTATCCTCTTGTATTATAGTATTGTCTTAAATTAAACACTAAGGGATACAAGCAATAATACACTTGTATCTCTTATTGTCCTTTACACGTAACCATTTACTTGTATCTCCTATTGTTTCTTCTCAACCAATTTATTACTGAAAAAAATACTGTTTTTGTACTGATGTTTCTTAAGTTGTATTATGAAATTTTAAACTAAAAATTAAAATCTATAAATGGCAAGAGAATTCGCGCCTGTTAGCTTAGCAGTATAATAAAACAAATTGGTTTGTATCATTTACGTTTTCAATTCGGAGTCTTCCCTGTATTAACGTTTGCAGAGAAATATTTATAAAAACCAAATAGAAAATGTAATTAAGTTGGGGAGGACTGCGCGTACTTTTTAGTTAATCGTATTGTTTAGTTTGTAAGTTTTTAGGGGCTCATATGACCATTACACAATACGCAGTTCCTCAGCGGTCTCCGAATTGTATCCTTCCTTTAAACAACTACTGTATTCTAGAAGTTGTTATAATATTTCCCAAAGTGCCCTTTTTCTTTTGGTTTTCTTTTGTACATATACCTATATAGTTAAATTATTGTACAAAGAAAATAATGGTTTATTGAATCTATGAATCGATGTCAGAGCATTGCTTTCGTTAGTGATGTGTTTGATATTTATTGCCTTCAATATAAAGATATTTTCTATAACTCTAAAATCGTTGTTTTATTGTTTATTAATGTAGGTTTGATTGAAAAATGTCTTAGGGTGTATAAGTTTGAGCAGGCTAAAAAACTTAAAACCGACATCCACATAATATGAATGATGTACCTGATTAACACAATGGATAACTTTTATGATTTGGGAAATTTAGTAATCTCCTTCTTGTTCTAAAGAATTCGGATGCTGGGCTAATTTGAGCGCTTCCCTTTCGGCAGCTATTCTTGCATGTTCTTCAGCAATTTTTTGAAACAGATACAGGTGCTTGTTTTTGGCATATTCGACTGCGTTGGAATCCTGCGGCACTACTACTCCCTAAAAAAAATATTTAATAAAATATAAAATGGTTCAAATAATCAGTAAAAAAGTTTTACTTGGGCCACATGTTGATGTTGATCAGCAATTCTGGCATATTGAACTAAATGCCTTTCTTTAGCAGCAGCCACTACGGGAGTGTCGTTTGGAAGAGCAGGAGCGTTCTTGTTCAAAACAGGGTGAAATCCGTTCTGATCCGCAATATAATCTACTTTGCGGATTTGGAAACTGGGATCCACATAGGCGTAGGAACCTGCGGTAGATAGATAGATAAAAATTTATTGAACATTCCCATTAATAAAATTCACAAACAAAGTTAACAAACGTAACTCCCATGTCTAGCCAGATGTTCGGCCGGTTGCTCTTTGCCCAAGATCTAAATAGGCGGGCTAAGTCGTCCATTACCTGGGCAGTGCCCTAACATGGACATTCCCGAGCTAGCCATACGCACGACAACGTCAGGAGATAGTCTTGAAGTGGCGGTTTTGGTTTTATTCGAGGGGCATTCATTAAGGAAAAAAGGTCTTCCTGAAGGGAAGCCAAAAACCCCTTTTGCTTCGACCTTTAAGTTTGATACTGTCAGCCGTGGCGTTAACCGCCGGCAGTTTCAACTAGATGACCAAATCCATCCGCCCCCGCCCCGATCGGTGCAAGGACCAGCCAGAACGAGGCAGGACGAACCCGTCAAGTCACGTTATGTTGGATTTGTGCGTTTCCAGCCTGCTAGAAACGACTGTCTGCAACTGGCAGGCAATGTTTGTTTGTCGTCACGTACTGTCAGGGACAAAATCCTCATAAAATATGGGAAGTCGCTTATACAGGGGACCATGGGTTGGGCGATCGTTTGCTCTTACTTGGGTGATATTTCGCGTGAGGACTGAGCCTTGCACTCCGCTATGATAAAATTTTTCAGCGATGGTATCTATATAGTCGGCTATATAGGCCATCCCTGTAGCTTCGTGCATTTCGGTTATTCTGGTGTATCTGTCAGCCGATAGGACGCCTCTTAGGAACCTATTTTGGGTCCTTTGAACACGTCGTCTCGTGGAATCACAGACAGAGTGCCAGACAGGGGAGCCGTAGGTCAGTATGGGCCTTATGGTGGAGGTGTAGAGCAGAAGTTTGTTTTGAGGTGACAGAAATGAATTTGGCGCCAGAAGAGAGTACAACTTTCTTCGGGCCATGAAAGTCTTTTGTACAGCATAGTCAACATGCTTGTTGAAGTGAAGTCGGGCGTCTAGTTTGAATCCCAGGTATTTCACCTCTTTTACTGGCTGGATTGGAGTATTTTGCACCATGAGTGGCGATATGATTTTATTGATAGTAAATTTGCGCGAGAAGATAATAAGTTCAGTCTTCCTGGGATTCACTTTAAGTTTCCATTTATCGAAATACGGCGTCAATAAACTCAGGTGATGCGCAATGCGAGATTTCGCAGCCTGAGCATAGAAAGACGATGTGTAGATAGCCGTATCATCCGCGTATTGTGCTATTTTTGTAGTGAAAAGTTTTGGAATGTCTGCTATATACAATGTATACAGCAACGGCGAAATCACTGTACCTTCTGGTACTCCTGCCGCGATGCGTCTTTTGGCAGAAGTGGAATTCTCCACTTTCACCTGGATGGTACGGTTTTTTAGTTAAGGACGCTATAAGGGAAACTAGGTAGAGTGGCAGTGAATGTACGGCAAACAACTTATACAGCAGGCCTGTGTGCCAGACTGTGTCGAAGGCCCTTTCCATATCGAGAAGCAGCATTACCGTACTTTGAAGCTTATTAAATGCTGCATAGGCATCCGTTGCGATCCTAGCAGTCTGCAGCGTTGTGTTGTGTCTTGCTCGAAAGCCAAACTGCTCATCCGGGATTAAACTTCGAAGCTCGGCTGCTGCCTGTAGTCTCGATAGGATAACCTTCTCGGTTAATTTGCCGAGGGAGTTTAGGAGGGAAATCGGCCTATAAGAGGCGGGATCAGTCGGGTTTTTGCCCGGCTTTAAGATAGGAATTATTACAGCGTTTTTCCAGTCCTGTGGGAAGTGCTGCAATTTAAGGACTGCGTTGACTATTTGTACTATTAGCACTATAGTTTTCCGCGGTAAGTTTTTGAGGAGTAAATAAGGGATGCCGTCTGGCCCGGGGGCTTTTCGGCTAGGGAGGCGCTGAAGACACGATTGTATCTCCGACGGGGTTGTTATATAGGAATGCAAAATCGAGGGTGGTATAGGATACTTCCGTTCTACGAAAACAGCGGTCTGTCTTTCCATTTCGTTATCCTGAAGGGCTGGTTGGACTTTGTGTACTTCTGCCAAAAAGTCGGCGAGAAAAGTCGTTAGATAAGAATGCAAGATTTGCGTCTTACAATGCTCAGGCGGCACTAAAGCTTTGAATCGGGAGACTTACCATGGACTACCCCTGATCCATCAGATACTTCTGAATGAGTCCTATCTATATGCCCAGGAAATCTTCCTGCAGCATAACCAAACGCGTATGGTTTAGGAGCAGGTGGAAGAGTAACGACGCTTTCGCTGTCTATATCAGCTACAGTAGCTGACAAGCAAAAGCACAGCACTATTACCTACAATATTTACCCTACATTAAGTCCCTATTTTTTACAGAACTACGAAAACAACAGCTAACAATAACGTACCTTATTTAGCATAGCGAAATTTCTAAAATGCACTAATCGTCACTGAATAGCAACTACACTCTTCACCGTTCTGATGTAACAGTGTATTCGGCCTGTACGTGTGCAGATTGGAAATTAAAAAAATTCACTAAATCCGTCTGCTCGACCAACGAGTGAAAGTATCAATTTAACTCTATTCGCGCTCGGGTATAGCAAAGTGTGTAGTTGGCCGAAAAAGAGGATGATCTTGAACTATTTAATAATACCCATATTTTGCAAATCAATACAACATTTACCAGCAGTCAAAAATCGCATTCCTCACTAGCCAAGACTGCGATTGTTTGGATGTATTTTTCAACTTTGCGATAAATATTATTTAATTCATTAGCAATTCAGGAAAATTCAAGGTTTCACACCTCGCCAAGTAAAATCGTTATATAAGATAATGAAATACAATAGTCTTCATTCAGATTTACGTAACGCGGGTGACCTTTGAGGAATTTCGTTAGTTTATATCCGCAAATTTTACTATGCAGTAGAAATTCTACAGGATGGCTCGAATTTAATATGCGATACCAGAAAAATTAACAAGGCGCTCTTTCCTACCTAAAAAGTATGTAATATCGGAGGTGACTCAAGAAAATTTACAACGCTTTGCGTTCGAGGGAGAAGATGTTGAAATTACCAAATTTGTCTTGCCTTTTCGTTTTAAAACCTGCAGTTTTTGAAATATTTTCGTCCAATTTGTGTCTCTCTTATTTTATTTATAGTACGCGACAACTTTCGGTATCTTTCTAATACGGTCAAAATTACATGACATGAATTAATTAATTATTTTGCAAATAACTGAAAAAAGGTGGAAAACACGAAAAATCTAAGAGGCAAAAAATGATCTAAATCGAACTAGGAATTGAAAAAAGTTGTTTAACTTCAGTGACGCACCACAAAAATTCAGGGTGGTAAAATTGGTCACGGCCCCAAGAAAATATATAAAGTCAATCAATATCACCCTGTACAGAGAACTTTGGGCACCCAGTTTTATATCTAATTTGAAATTTAAGGAAAAATCGTATATACAAAAGTTGTGGATATTAACGTCTAGTTTATTTTAAGATAATACATTTTGATACAGGGTGTTTCAAATTCGAGTGGCAGACCAAACTTACATTTGGTTAAATGGAATGCCGTACTTTTTATTGCATATTCGAACTATACGCAAAATTCTAGGCCTGTTGGATGTAAAGGTTCTATATTGTTTGTCTATTGTTTTTGAGTTAATAACCATTATTAATTGAAATTTATCTACGCACTAAAAATTACGGCATTCCATTTTAATAAATGTAAGTTCGACCAAACTTAATGCCACTTGAATTTGAGGCACCTTGTATCAACTGTACAACTTTTATATATAGGGTGTCTCAGAAATATGTTCCCCTTAACTTCAGGCGGGTTAAATGGACCATGCCCAAATATGAAAAAAAAATCCAAATTTACATGGGTCCGCAAAAGCTTCGTTTTCGAAATAAAAGGCGTGAAACTTTGCTTGGAAAAATACAAAATTTTAAATTGTTGGTAAAGTTTGACGCCCTGTATTTCGAAAATGAAGCTTTTGCAGACCCAAGTATATTTGGGCAAAGTGTATTTAAATTATTTATCTTGACCGAACATAAACATGTTATACATCGTTGAAGAGCATATTTAAAGGGGAATTTAAAAATGCAGAAATTCAATATGGCGCCCATAAGAAAAACAAAAGTTGACTTCGGCCTCATTGAACATAGTGGGCCTAGATTATTTTTTACTTTATTTTCAAATTCACGCTCATTTCTTACCCCCACCCTGAAAATTTCGTTATTGTATCTTTTATAATAAACACGATATAAAGGATTTTATAAAACGCACTTTTTTCTTTTTTTCCATGTATATCCGTTGTTATTCCGAGTTCAAAGAAGTTGATGACAGATTATTTATAGACACTTGATTGCACAACTTTTTCCCCATTTGGTCCACCCTGTAGCTCTAACGGTTTCCGATATCCCCATGTACATCATTTTATACTGGACACACTGTATAGGGTGTCTCGGAAATATGTTCCCCTTAACTTCAGGCGGGGTCAATGGACCATGCCCAAATATGAAAAAATGAAATTGAATGAATGAATGAAATGAAATAAAAGGCGTGAAACTTTGCTTGGAAAAATACAAAATTATAAATTGTTGGTAAAGTTTGACGCCTTGTATTTCGAAAATGAAGCTTTTGCAGACCCATGTATATTTGGACTTTTTTCATATTTGGGCAAAGTCTATTTACCCCTGAATTTACGGTACTTATTTATGAGACACCCTGTATAGTATTTTTCCCTAAATTACAAATTAGATATAAAAACCGGGTGGCCAAAGTTCAATCAAGAACCCTGTACATTCTTCCAGCAGCTTGAAATACTGAACTTTGTAGACTCGTCGTAGCGCAGTCCACATTCCAAATTTGAGGCAAATATTTCAAAAACTGCCAGATTTGCAAAAGAGAGAATGAAAAAATCAAATAAAATTTCTAATTTATTTGGTTTTGTATGTATCTCAGAAACGAATTGTTTTTACTTATATGAACTTTTCTGCTTATTTTTGTAAGTTCTATTACCTTCATTACATTTTTCACTACAAGTTTCAGTATTTTCAATTTATTATTATTATTATATTATTTATGCATGATATACTCACATGCTGGACTCGATCTAATGATATTAGCACATACTTGGAATAATTAAAGAAGTTGAAATTAATCACTTTTTTGAAAAATTCGGATTTATCGGTTTAAAATTTTTAGTTTCCAATAACTGACGTTTAGTGGCTTCTTCAATTAGGTTAGGAATCAAATATTTCAGGCGATTTAGACGCCTCTATCGGGCCGCCAATAAAGAAGTAGTCTAAAGTTTGGAATAGTTTTAAGACTTGTAAAATGACTTGCTTCATATTTTCTCAATGTTCCTCTGTTACCTCTAGCAGATTTAATTTTTGGAAAAATTACTATTCAAAATGCTCCGTAGGAACAAGAAAAAATTAATGTGAACAAAACTGATCATACGTCTCACATCTACTGTCTCTTTTCCTCGAAGCAAGGCATGATTATTCAAAGAGGAAAAAATTGGTAACTAACCAAAGATTTAAAGTATTTGAGGTTGTTAGTTCCTCGTGTCTGTGATAGTGCCTACTGACCAACATGGCCCAAGGAAAAATTAAAATAAAATCACAGTTACCCCCAACCAATAAAACCAAAAAGCCAAAAGGCACAGCAAACACAAAACGTGCAAGTGAGTAAAACCTAACTTTACACGATATTTTCGTGGTTTCAAGACTTAATGTGCAATTATGGGCTTTATTTAGTCAATTGCTCATTTGCACTGGGCTCTTTCAATGCTCAAACCCCAATAAAGTGGCAAAAGTTTTAGTTGGAAATTACAGCATTTTATGTCCGCAAAAATGGGAAACCAGACTCATTCACTTTCTATTGTTGATAGTTTTATTTCTCCCAATAATTACGTTGAATTATTGAAGAAAGTGTAAGATGTTTTATTGTGATTTTTAGATGCTCCTAGCGTGCCTAAGCAAAGGTTGGCAAAACAACAAGCTCATAAGCTTAAAAAAATAATTACCAAAACAATGAATAAGATGGTTGAAGAGGAAATTAGGGCCAGAGCAGGTAGATCCAAACCAATGGGAGCATAAGCATAAGGTTTTTTTTATCAAAAAATCTATTATATTTAATGCAGATATGCAGTAGGGTAATTGAAACGCCAGAAACTTGGTGTTTTAACTTTTAATAATTATAAGAATGTTAAAACTAATATTAACAAAACAGCGTGTTCTTTTTCTTTATATACTTCTCCTACACCAGGGACTACTTGACTTACGTGATAACTTAGTTGACGTTGACAACTGAGAGACAGGGTATGACCCGTAAATAACAAACTAGACTAACTATCCGGACAACTGGATTGCCATTGCTACTCTACTGCAGCACACCCCCTGTTTGGGTACAATACAATGGTAGATCCAGTATGATGCGAAAACATTTTTATATTTCATCTAACATCCAAGTCCTAACTGATTACAAAAAACATTGAAGACAGTTGGAGTCAATGGCTTGGTAAAAACATCTGCTAATTGATGTCTAATGTACTTTATTTGGATTACTCCTTTCACCTTTTCACGAATGAAATGAAACTTTATATCCACGTTTTCCGGTTCCGGTTTTTCCCGGTTCCAAAATCTATATATAACAACGAACGAGGACATGAATGCTTTGCCTCGAGGCGACCTGCCCAGCTTTCGCCATTAGGTCCATTAATCTCCACCCTTTAGGACACTACTGTCTCAAAAAACCACTATCACGGAAGACCATCTTCGTTCCTTGGACCATCCACCCAATCAATTAGCGGGGAGCA
Organism: Dendroctonus valens; assembly: GCA_024550625.1. Classification (NCBI taxonomy): domain Eukaryota; kingdom Metazoa; phylum Arthropoda; class Insecta; order Coleoptera; family Curculionidae; genus Dendroctonus; species Dendroctonus valens. The sequence goes on from JAJTJO010000072.1 coordinate 1,539,531, forward strand.
CCAGTTATCCCTGAGTTTTCCCATCCACGATCTTTCTACCTTCTGGCTTTTACATCTCCGACAATTCCTATCAATGGGGGCGGCGGTAGGCGTGCTCGAGGTTAGACAAGTCCTTGCTCTCACATCTTCCCGAAATCCAAATCACTTGACCCAAAACAGTCCATTTACGTTACTCCCCTTAATGCTCACCTCAGTCCCTTAATTCTCTGTCCCTTTATGCAAACCCCTTATTGTCCGTCGGAGATGAGCGGTACCTAACTCATCCCCTCTCGCCCCAAACTACTCCAACTCTCTCTCTCAACCATTTTTGCGGATGTGGCTGACAGTTTCCTAGCTCATTCCACTACCGCAATCCTGGTGAGCCGCTTAGCCGACCATGCTGCTCCTGAGTCTTATGCACGGTCTCCCAGGGAATACCACTAGGAGGTGGACTGACTTATTCCCCAATCGAACGAGGACAAAGATAAATGCTACTCTAATTAGGAACCTCACTATCTCTTTCCTTGCTTGTTGTATTATACAAGATAAAAGATCCGCAAACGCACTGCTTCATACGGTACTTCAGCTGGCTGTATGGTAGGGGGTAGGAGGACTAGAAACCCCATTCAAGGATTGAAATTTAGGTAACATTAAATGGAACAACATGAAATAAAGACTCTTTAAATGAAATGAAGACATTTTTCCGTAAGCGAATGCGGCTTTGTTCCACTTTATAGGAATTTAAAATATTTTCAATTCTGTTAAGTGCTACAAATGAACCTTGTGAAGAAAATTTGTGCTGATTAATTCCTTTTAAAAATTTTTGCTCTGAATCTTTATGTCTCAAAGAGGCTTCCATTTCATCGCTTGATGAAGAACTAGATGATTCCGTTTCCATATTGTGTTGGTCAGGGTCAGATTTAGAATTAGAAGAATTGCACTCTTAAGAACATCAGTCTAGTCCATAACGACTTTAAATGTGCTTTTGCTCTTTCGACTTGATTGTCGGCTAAAACTACCTTATACCAAAAAATTGTTATTTTGATTGATTTATACAAGATCTTGTTATTAGGGACAACTAGTTTCTCCCTTTGACGGCGTCGAGGCGCCGACTATTAAAACGATTCCAGGAACTAACTAAAAGAAGTGCCGACCCTTTGTGGGCACATTAATAGTGACACCGCGGCTCACCAGAACACAGAAATAGTTTTATATGCATTTGCAGCAGGGTAAATGATTATTTTCATTTGCTTCTAAAATGTAGAGTAGTTTCTTTCAAGCGTTACAAGCAGAACCGAAAAAAACGAAATAAAACATTGCGGTTCCGGTTCAGCACCTAACAGCGTGTTAATTTAAAATATGGGTTCGGTTCCGGTCCGGAAATGCAGTCCGTTCCGGTTTTGGGTTCATATCGGTTCCGGTCCGGGTCCCTGGCTTGAGCCAACAGGCTTCACTCACTGCAAAGCTTAAAGCTATGTACTCAGACTCAGTTGATGACAGGGCAACTGTAGATTGCTTTCTGGAAGTCTAGGATATAGTACAACCAAATAATTTAAATACATAGCTTGTTGTACTCTTTCTGTCTACCCCATCACCAGCCCAGTCAGAATCACAAAAACCAACAATACAGTTTGCTTCATTAAAACTTTCTCTACATTTGAAAATAAGGCTATAGTTCAAAGTTCCCTGAATGTATCTTAAGACTCTTTTTAGTGCTTGCCACAGTTCATTACTAGCTCATTTTTGATATCTTCTTAGAATACTAATAGAAATGTTGAGATCTGGTCTTGAACACAACATACTATACATCAGTGAACCAATTAAAGCTCTGCACTTATTTTCTAGTTTACAATCTTCAGAAGCAGAAGTAATACATCATGTTTGAAATTATAATCCATTGGTGAACTTACAGGTTTGCAATTTTGCATATTATATTTCAGCAAAATACTCTTCAAGTATTTGGTTTGATTACTTTTAATTTCTCTTGCTGCAATATCTTGTGTTATTACCATACCAATGTATTCCTGGGTTTCAGTCAATTTTATTGTTTATTATTTAAAATGTTACAAATACGTTTCCGTGTCTTTATCCACCATCATCAGTTTGTCTAAAATATCCATTTTACATTTATTATCAATTCAATTAAAAAAACTTTCGCAAAATTAACATATTAAAATTCAAATCACACACATATTAAAAAGTACAATTTGGGACCTTGGTTCTCAGGTGATGAGTCGGGATAAACATGTTCGGGAAAAGACTAGAATCTATTGTTTAGAGATCTAAATTTGACTTACATGTTTAGATGTTTCTTCCTTTACAATTGGTTGGACATTGAATTACCTATTTTATTCGATATCGAGCGAGTGCCCGAAAAACCTGTTTATATTTCGCCTTTTCTTTGCATTCTTGGAATTGCTCTGTAATTCTTCAATATCTGCTGTTTAATTTTTATTTACCAGGTCCATTCAATTCATGCATGCGATCATCTAATTAGCGTATGATACACAGAGGTAAGATTGTCTGTATCTGATCTGAAGTTTATTGCATTCTGATGTTTCTTAATTTGTATCATTTCATGGATTCTTCTCTTATTTTAGTTGTCCTCATTGATCAATATTTGTGTGTTATCGAAATCAAAATCATGCAACTTTTGTTGTGCATGTTGTGCTAATGCTGTTGCATTTTCGTTAACCTTTCTTAAGCTATACTTATGTTCGTATATTCTTTTCTTTAAATATTGCCCTGTTTGTCCTATGTATGTGTTGTCACAGTCCAAACAGTCAATCTTGTATATTACGTTAGGTGTGTCCAACTTATCGCTTCTAGGCTTAAAGTTATTACCATACCTTAAGTTATTACCATACCCAAAAAGTACTTTACCAAACCTAAATTTTTCATTTTGAAGTTGGAATTCAACATTTGCTTAATATACTCAACTTCTTTTGGATTAGTTCCAGCTAAAAGCAAATCATCAACATATATTAAAATGGAACTTAATCCTAGGACGTGGGCGGATTAAAGTTAAAGTTTCTTTAACTTTTCTTTCTTAAAAGTTGAAGACTTTTAATCCGGTTTAACGCTTAATCGCGATTAAAGTCTGTCGGTGCATACGGGCAAGTTTTTGTAAGTTTTGGAAGAATATGTTAACTAATTGCTTCAACAGTTGATCGCTGCTGTCTTTATAGACATACAAAAGATCTGTTAAGACCCGACAACCGTATTGAAAAATTTTGAGATTCAGGACCTGTCGGGTCTTTTTAAAGGGCCGGCTCACTGAGCCGGGCCAGTTCCGACCCGCCCATCACTGACTAACCAAAATCGCTCAAGGAAAGCTGAAAGTAAAATCGAAGATACCCCCCAAATAAGCCCTCCTAGCGTGCCTAAGAAGCAAAGGTCCCAACAAGCTCATAAGTTGAAACAAGTCATTACCAAATCGCTGTATAATAACGATGAAGACGAAATCAGGGTCAGAGCACGTAGGATCCAACTCAAATTTGGCCCTTAAGCTCAACAGGTTTGGACTGGAAAAATGGTAAGAAACAGTGAATGAAGAGGAAGTTAGACTGACTCTCCAATGTGGCGCATTCCCCGCACCTATTGGATGTGCCTACCAATTGGACTCCTCAGTAAGGCTTAAGTACGCCCTGCCTTATACGTCGGATACGGGTTATACATGTTCGGAAGTATATGAACCGAGCTGGCGTAGCTGTTGGGCGGTGAGATATATAGATGTTGGATGTCCGCCACAGGCTAATTTCCTGACCCGATACCTCCCACCACTAAATTTACCGTTTGACAGTTCATCATTCTGTGGTGAACTTCGTCCACCGACTCACAGGTAGCAGCATCATCAACTCGCGTTGCCAATATCTCACCGCACAAGAGCTACCGCCTTCTTGGTTGAAATATATCTAACAATGAACAACCCACATTCCAGTCACAGTCTGTGTCGCTTCGCTATACGGTGCACATCGTGTTTGCAATTGTGTAGTGATTCTAATACAGTGATACTTGCGGTTTTGAAGGTATTTTTCAATACCGACAGAAATTCGGTGGTATTAATTTAATACCAAACATGGCGCCAAGAACGGCGCTCGAAAAAGAGCTCCAGCAGAAAGTGGAGGCCCAGCAGGAGCAAATTACTGAGCTCATCGGCGAAGTCCGAAAGCTCACGCAGTTGCTCGCCAAGCACATCTGCTCTGCAGGAAGCAAAAAGGAGGTTGCTGCACCAAAGGGGGCCCCGGCCACCTTTAGTGCAGCGGTGAAAGCGGCTCCCAAAAAGCAGGAGCCCAAGAAAACCCCAGCAGTAACCCCCAAGGCTGCTGCTGGGAAAAAGCAAGCGGTGGCCATAGCAGGGCCACCCAAAAAGACACCAGCCACTACCACCCTGCCACCTGGACCACAGGAAAACAGGAAACGTAGGCGTGAGGAAGCCGAGGAGGCTTCAATTGAGAGGGAAACTGGGATGGAGACGGACATCCCGGTCACCAACAAAAGGGCGGAAAAAATTCCGCCAATCAATGTAGAGGGCCAGAGCTGGAAACAGCTAAGCCAAGCCCTGCACGCAGCAGGAATTGTTGTGGCCAAAGCCACAACTACGAAAAAGGGGATAAGTATCATCACTAATTCCCCAACTGATTTCAGGAGGACGACTCAACTCCTGGAAAACCTCCGGAGGCCGTATTATACATATACGCTTCCGGAGGAGAAGAAAAACCATGTGGTCATTAGGGGGCTCCCTAATGACTACGAGGCGGCCGAGATCGAGGAGGAGCTTAGGGGACAAGGCATCGGGGACGCGGAAGCGTTCCAGATGCTTAGCCGCCGAACGAAGGCAGCGACTGGGACTGGTCTTGGTGAAGACCACCAGCAAAAACATCTGGAAAGTGTCCAGAATGTTCAACCTGGTGGTCAAGCTGGAGGCCAAGAGGAAGTCCAAGGAGCCAGGGCAATGTTACCGCTGCCAGAGGTACGGGCACTCGCAGCGGAACTGCACGTACCCGCCGTATTAGTTTTTCTTTCAGACTTTCCATTACAAGGTTTGCAATTGTTGCAGCTATGGGGGACCCCATATCTACTTCATATATTTGCGAATAGAAATTGTCCTCGTACCGGAAGTACCCAAATTGTACTTTTTAATATGTGTGTGATTTGAATTTTAATATGTTAATTTTGTGAAAGTTTTTTTAATTGAATTGATAATAAATGTAAAATGGATATTTTAGACAAACTGGTGATGGTGGATAAAGACACCGAAACGTATTTGTAACATTTTAAATAATAAACAATAAAATTGACTGGAACCCAGGAATACATTGGAATGAATTAAAGTACAGTCAGGAAAATATACAAAAAGAAATGTTTAATGTTTCTTTTATTAGAATTCCCTTAATTACGAAGGTGGTTTCTACTTTATCTATACGATATACGGTACCTGCATGCCGATAGGCATTAAAAAAAATAATTCTCTTAAGACACAATATCACACAAATAAGAGCTGTAAGCTGCAAGTAAAACGGCGCGAAAAGTTGAACGAACAAGAGTCTCGGTTGTCATTCTTGTCACGTCAAAGTTCAAAAAATTTACGGTGGTGGGAGGAATGGGGTTGGGAAATTAGCGTCTAGTAGTTGATAGTGCCTAGTTCGAATAGTTTATTATTGTATTTATATTACTGACCAAAATGGCTCAAGGAAAGCTTAAAGTAAAGTCAAAGTTACCACCAGGTAATAAAACCAGAAAACCAAAAGGCACAGCAAACAGAAAACGTGCAAGTGAGTAGAAGCACTGCAATCATTCATTTCAAAGACACTATGAAAAACATAACTTTACACGATATTTTCGTGGTTTCAAGACTTAATGTGCAATTATGGGCTTTATTTAGTCAATTGCTCATTTGCACTGGGCTCTTTCAATGCTCAAACGCCAATAAAGTGGCAAAAGTTTTAGTTGGAAATTACAGCATTTTATGCCCACAAAAAACCAGACGCATTCACTTTCTATGGTTGATAGTTTTATTTCTACCAAAAATTACGTTGAATTATTGAAGAAAATTTAAGATGTTTTATTGTGATTTTTAGATGCTCCTAGCGTGCCTAAGAAAAGGTTGACAAAACAAGCTAATAAGCTTAAAAAAATAATTACGAAAAATGTTAATAAGACTGCTGAAGATGAAATAAGGGCCAGAGCAGGTAGACGCAATGTAAATTTGACCCAAGCTCAACAGGCTGTTGCTAAACAGAATATGGAAAGGAACAGTGAAGGAACAGGAAGTTAGACTTTCGATCCATGTTTACAAATGGGAGCTCAAGGTTTTTTTATCAAAAAAATCTATTATATTAATAACAAATTATAAATAATTGACCTAAATGTGTTTTTGAGTATGCAATAAAACACTCCTAACTATTTCAGTTCTTACAAGTTAATGCAACGTAGCTCTTAAAGCGAATTTGTTCACTTTTTACGTCAATCTGTTTCGGAAATTGAGCATAGTGTTGTTAATTCTACTTAAACATGGCATATTTATTTGAAATAACTTGTGCTTGTTAGTAGAGTATAACATTTGATAGACAATTAACATTCAATGCTCGATGAAAGACACATTTATTTAAAATGTAACCGACAATTTCTAGGAAAACCGCTCAAAAGTGAGATCAACATGATCATTTGTCGAGTACAGTTTAAATAAATTTAGTCTTTTTATCGTGAACACAATGCACTGTATTCGAGTTCAACTGTTCCAATTTCCAGTTTTTTTAGTTAATTTAATATTTCTAATAATTTTCCTTACTAGTTAGTACTAACTATGTTTTAATAGCTATGAGAAATCTTACTCGAGAGTATAAAAACCGGTTTGCATAAAATATCGAATACAAAAATATTTCTATCATAGTAAATCACAATGCATTTATCCACACTGGATTTATCAGCAATCCATTTTATCCTCCATAAAGAATAATGATACGCTCTAAAGTACATTGAAAATGTATTGATTGTAAAAACGAAGCTCCTGATTGTAGACTTTCATTGTTATGAGTGTAGGAACATGTTTTACCACGAACAATGTGCCCATATCAAAAGAGTTTCAGTTTGGACAACTCTACGGCTTTTGTAAGAATTACCTGCACATCCATGGGCGGAAAGTTCTGTAGCAATTTGATGTTAGAGGAAAAGTCACCTTCCAGTAATTGGTTTCGTAAAATTCTACAGGGTTTGTATGTGTAGTAGTTTCGCATTTTATAGCGACAAAGTGCTACTTACATAATCATGGCGCAGCATACGTAGATAAGGAAATCGAAACGGTTTGGGTCTGAAAACAATGTATCCCATATCCGCAAAACATCTGGCAGGGGAAATTCCTGAGATAATAACAATGTGATCCATCTGGAAAATTTTCATGGTTTATTAGACTTCATATAGAAAATATTGCTCTGTACCTAAAACTGTAATACTGTGGTTTTAAATCCTGCTGTTGAAACTTTAGCCATACATCGAGGTCACTGTTTTTTAGTCGATTGAGTAGTGTGTTCATCATCGTGTTGATTCCATGAACTGATTCATCCAGGCTTTTTATGAAAAAGTCCCGAATTTCGGACATGAGATTTGTGAAGCAGAAAAAGCTGTCGGCTTCTGCAAACTCTAGATAAATGGCATAAAATTGGGTTCTAGTTGAAGATGAATTTCGAGGGACTACCTCTAAAGTTAATATCAGGATCGGAAGCAAAGGCGTGATATATTGGCCCAATGATCTCGTTCATTCCTTGAACGTATCCCTGGCCAGGATTTAACTTAGCATATAGGAACAGTATCCTTTCCACTACCTCCCAGTGAGCCTCTTTTCCTTCTTCCATTGGAGCGTAATCTTCCGACATTTTTTTACCAGGCATGCCTATCTGAAACGGATGGTTCACCCGATCAGAGCCATTCCTCAATCGCGAAGTAACAAAATCCTCACTTTAGTTATACCTAATCCGCGTCGTTCCACATTAGCACAGTTCATAACGCTTCTTTGCACTCGCGTATGCAGTCTTTTCATATCGCAACTATTCACTATTTCTTCACAGGGAAATTCTGTTGGTTGTTGGAAGAATGATATGTCGGGGCACAGCCTGAAAATTAGTTAGGCTCTTAGATATCAGAAAAATTAGGCTTTCGCGGCCATTGCTTGAAATTAGTGAGTTTTACAGGCTTTTGTTGTCGGATTAATGCGCATCTTGAAAACCGCTCTTAGTCTTTGGCTCATATTTAGACAATGGGTTGAGCTGTAAAGCTCTGGTTGTCACTGCCGGATGGAGCCTTAAATTGCGCACGTTTCTATATAAAATGTTGTTTTAGGAATGGTTGTAGTATTCACCAAAAATGTAAAAGTTTTAAATTATTGCGGGTCTTGAAAATCGTTCCTAGTGTTTGGCTCATATTTATCACAACATAATTTTGGGAATGTTTCTTGTTATAACATTAATACTAATCTGTTAGTATTTGGCTCTTAAAACCGCTCTTAGTATTTGGCTCAAATTTAAAGAACTGATATCGACCAATATTATCCCTGCTTATCGGCAGACTGTGCCTGAAGGCCTAATGTTTTAAACTGTGTATTACCTGCGAACATCTTTATCTATTTGAAGCAAAACTTCATTATCTCGAAAAAATGTGGACCATTGACTCTCCGGGTTAATACTTAAGGGATGATCACCGGCAGTTACGTCTCCATTGCCCTCATTCTCACCTGGCATTACAATCATTTCCTCTGTGGAAGTAAACCATGAATGAATAATTCCTTCGAAAATACTGAGCAATGCACTGCATCATGCACCTTGGACTAAGTTAAGCCAATGAAAACATCCATGTAATTGATTACAAACCTATAAATTGTTTGTATAAGTTTCGTTTTTCTGTCAATACAGTCTTCCATAAAGCTTTTTCTTCGGGAAGGTAATTTAACAGCAGCCTCCAGCATAGGGCTCTCTTACTTTGATCATCAGGAATTCCTACATTTTTAATTAAATATGAGCAGGGTGCTTTGAAGCTGTTCCAAGCAAACAAAAACTAACTGATGTTTTTGTTAGACTTTACAAAAATAGAATTGTTGATAACTGAAATGGTTATTTGGAAAACACGATTAATATTTACGTTGTTTCACAACAAGAACAGCGATAACAGAGGCTGTTGCTAGTTTCTTAGATGGAGAAAATAGTAAGAGCAATGTTTCAATAAACATTTCGTTATCAACCTACTACATCTATACAGTATTAAAGGCCAGAACAATGAGGGTTGAGTGTAGTTTTATTGATGAAATTAATTGTTTTAGGCGACTTACCGTGGAATGAGATCTTCTTTAGGGCTTCAAGCTTAATAATATCTTGTTCCAAAACGAGGTCAAACTCTTTAAGCCTAAAATATACAAATAAAATACAAATGTTACAAATCAGGTTAAAACTGGATAAAAATAATATTGACTACTCACTTCGCTTTGTAAGCCATCTTTAAAGAATTTTGTTTATTTATAAGGCTAATTGTAATTATTTAAAATACATTTAACTGATCAAAACAATTCTTTTTGTTGGAGATTTAACCTACAGTGCTTTCAAACTTAGTGGGAGTCATTAATCATCCACGTCTCTTTCTCTCTGTTTAACTCACTGCGTAACAGGGTGGCTTCTTATGGCGCAGCTGGTGGCCAAATACCGTGAATTAATATCGGTTAATATATTTTTAAATAATATATTAATAAATATAATGAAAATAGTACGTGTGCTGAAGGTTACTTATATTAGGTTTTTTCTACGTCCTACGAAATTGATTCACTAATTAAAAAATACATAAAAACAAGTAAAAAAGCGCATTATAAAATGTGTGTTGGCAGAGCTGGTTAGTTCTATTGTCAAAGTGTGAGCAGAAAGTCGATCAGCTGATACTGATTAGAAGATAACTGTCAGAATATTCTCAAAATAAAAAAACTATAATCTAAACATCTGGGGCTTATTGCTAGATTCTCCAGAGTTCCAGGTTCGTTCTAGCATTATCTGGAATTTCAATTGTGGGACACAGTTTCCGATAGTGGGTTTATTGGTGTGTCATGGTAGCAATACCAAATTCACTGTAAGGTAGGTCGCTCCATTAACAACATGAATTTCAATTTGTTATTGTTTTGGTTCGAATTAATCTGGTGAAATATTCAAATTTCCAACTCAACGTACTTGACCTGTTTTTAGATGCTTCAGAGTAATTGTCGCCATTCACCCACCATACCCAAGGAGGCATGTTGTTTTTGCAATTTGTCAGAACCGAAAAAACTGCTAGATTTATGCTTTAACTACATTAACAAAGATCTCGAAGCGATATGCGAATTTACTGGATATTCCGGTTACATGAAGCTGAAAGATGGAATATCCTTGCCAGTGGAAATTTGCGAAAAGCTTCTGTCTGTCCGATCTGAAAGCTTATACAGCGTCGATTCAAGTTTCATCAACATTTTCAAAGACACCAGCAATACCAGATTAAAGAGAGTGCGATTACGAAAAGGCAAAATTTTCGACCATGACCTGGAAGTACTTCTCAGCCATGAATTACTAGATTTGGATATAGCTCAACACAAAGATTTAACACTCAATTGTATTAGGCATCTTTCTACACATGGGCCCAGTTTGCTTTCGTTGAGTATCGGGGAACAAGTGAATATATTTACCATATTGACTTTCAGCAACATGGAGGAATGGCCACAAAACTGCATTCTAAATGTGCCCAATCTGCGTAGATTTGCACTGAAAGGATGCCAGCGGTTGCCAGATAAATTTTATGCCATGCTTCTGAATCCCATGACGCACTTAACACATTTAGACTTAAGCAACTGTGGCTCTCTGGGCAGTTTCAGCTACTCGGAGCATCTAGTTAATCTGCGCAGCCTGATTCTGTACAATGTCGACAACATTGACGAAATGATACCAGCGATTTGCAAGCTGGCAACTCTCACCCATTTGGATGTGTCCCAGAGTAGAGACGAGCATAGGAAATTTAAGAATTCCACAGCCACTTTAACGGTTTTGGTGAAAAGTTTGCCTCATCTAACATCGCTGGATATTTCCGGAACTAACTTAGCTGGCACAGGAGTGGCCGAAACAGACAAATCTAGAGGCTCAGATATACCGGGGCTAGTTTCAAGAGTCGATAATCCCTTTCACTTTTTGGGATTATATGAAACGCTTCATGATGCTTGCTTGAGACATGATATTCCTGCTAAACTGGTGAGCAGCATACTTAGATTTTACAGGGTGTCCCGTAAGCACAAGATTGGCTCATCAACGCAAAAAAATCAGTTGATTCGAGCGAGCAAGCAAAGTTCTGTTAACTTTTGTAACTCAAGAATTCACTACTTTGCCAAAACTGATAAACTCGGTTGACTTATCGAATACATGAGTCTTACTTAAGAACAAATTTATAGCGAGTCAAAAACATTTTTTCTGAAGAACGTTCACCACCAATAGCAGAGGAGCCAGACATTTTTTCTTAGTCAAAGTTCAGATTGTTTTCTCAGTCCGCCTGGTCAGATGTGCTTACAGGACACCCTGTATATTAAATTTTTCGTATTTTTGTAACCAAAAATTGTCTTCTAACTTTCCTAAGTCCCTGTCTGAAAGTGCATAAATATTACTAAACTTGATAAATCCACTAAAGTTCCAGAATACCTGGAACATGGCAAGCAAAATGAAAATTCGTATTTGTAGAACGATCTTTGATTTTTCTAGTTCTCAGCTCTAGTCAGACTTGAAAATTGGCCTGAATTTATCTCAAGCAACATTCTTCAATATGACTGAAGGTTAAAAAAAGATACTTTGACTTTTTCGTATTTTTGCAACTTGAAAATGAAAATTTACATTGCAAAATCGAGCTCTGAACATCGCAACTTTAAATGGCTCAAATTATCCGAAAATCTAAAATGCCTTGGATGCCTCTTGTGCGTACTGAATGAAAATAAAACTCATAAATTCACCGAATGTTCATAATTTCTGGAATGCAAAGAGACAAATTGGCATTTCCAGAGCAGGAAAAGAAGCTCGTTCTCTTTTCCATTGAACCTCATTTGAACATGAAAAAATCCGCTGGACTGGACCTCTGTGTATCAACCAACACGCTTTAATGTAACTTTTTTCATAAGATAACAAAACATGCTTTATAAAAGTGATCGAATACATGAGTCTTACTTAAGAACAAATTTATAGCGAGTCAAAATCATTTTTTCTGAAGAACGTTTACCACCAATAGCAGAGGAGTCAGACATTTTTTCGTAGTAAAAGGTCAGATTGTTTTCTCAGTCCGCCTGGTCAGATGTGCTTACGGGACACCCTGTATATTACATTTTCCGTATTTTTGAAACCAAAAATTGTCTTCTAACTTTCCTAAGTCCCTGTCTGAAAGTGCATAAATATTACTAAACTTGATAAATCCACTAAAGTTCCAGAATACCTGGAACATGGCAAGCAAAATGAAAATTCGTTTTTGTAGATCGATCTTTGATTTTTCTAGTTCTCAGCTCTAATGAGACTTGAAAATTGGCCTGCATTTATCTCAAGCAACATTCTTCAATATGACTGAAGGTTAAAAAAAGATACTTTGACTTTTTCGTATTTTTGCAACTTGAAAATGAAAATTTACATTGCAAAAGCGAGTTCTGAACATCGCAACTTTAAATGGCTCAAATTATCCGAAAATCTAAAATGCCCTGGAAGCCTCTTGTGCGTACTCAATGAAAATAAAACTCATAAATTCACAGAATGTTCATAATTTCTGGAATGCAAAGAGACAAATTGGCATTTCCAGAGCAGGAAAAGAAGCTCGTTCTCTTTTCCATTGAACCTCATTTGAACATGAAAAAATCCGCTGGACTGGACATCTGTGTCTCAACCAACACACTTTAATGTGACTTTTTTCATAAGATAACAAAACATGCTTTATAAAAGTGATCGAATACATGAGTCTTACTTAAGAACAAATTTATAGCGAGTCAAAAACATTTTTCTGAAGAACGTTTACCACCAATAGCAGAGGAGCCAGACATGTTTTCTTAGTCAAAGTTCAGATTGTTTTCTCAGTCCGCCTGGTCAGATGTGCTTACGGGACACCCTGTATATTAAATTTTTCGTATTTTTGTACCCAAAAATTGTCTTCTAACTTTCTTAAGTCCCTGTCTGAAAGGCCATAAATATTACTAAACTTGATAAATCCACTCAAGTTCCAAAATACCTGGAACATGGCAAGCAAAATGAAAATTCGTATTTGTAGAACGATCTTTGATTTTTCTAGTTCTCAGCTCTAATGAGACTTGAAAATTGGCCTGAATTTATCTCAAGCAACATTCTTCAATATGACTGAAGGTTAAAAAAAGATATGTAGACTTTTTGGTATTTTTGCAACTTGAAAATGAAAATTTACAATGCAAAGCGAGCTCTGAACATCGCAACTTTAAATAGCTCAAATTATCCGAAAATCTAAAATGCCCTGGAAGCCTCTTGTGCGTACTCAATGAAAATAAAACTCATAAATTCACCGAATGTTCATAATTTCTGGAATGCGAAGAGACAAATTGGCATTTCCAGAGCTGGAAAAGAAGCTCGTTCTCTTTTCCATTGAACCTCATTTGAACATGAAAAAATCCGCTGGACTGGACCTCTGTGTCTCAACCAACACGCTTTAATGTGACTTTTTTCATAAGATAACAAAACATGCTTTATAAAAATGATCGAATACATGAGTCTTACTTAAGAACAAATTTATAGCGAGTCAAAATCATTTTTTCTGAAGAACGTTTACCACCAATAGCAGAGGAGCCAGACATTTTTTCTTAGTAAAAGGTCAGATTGTTTTCTCAGTCCGCCTGGTCAGATGTGCTTACGGGACACCCTGTATATTACATTTTTCGTATTTTTGAAACCAAAAATTGTCTTCTAACTTTCCTAAGTCCCTGTCTGAAAGGCCATAAATATTACTAAACTTGATAAATCCACTAAAGTTCCAGAATACCTGGAACATGGCAAGCAAAATGAAAATTCGTATTTGTAGAACGATCATTGATTTTTCTAGTTCTCAGCTCTAATGAGACTTGAAAATTGGCCTGAATTTATCTCAAGCAACATTCTTCAATATGACTGAAGGTTAAAAAAAGATACGTAGACTTTTTGGTATTTTTGCAACTTGAAAATGAAAATTTACAATGCAAAGCGAGCTCTGAACATCGCAACTTTAAATAGCTCAAATTATCCGAAAATCTAAAATGCCCTGGAAGCCTCTTGTGCGTACTCAATGAAAATAAAACTCATAAATTCACCGAATGTTCATAATTTCTGGAATGCAAAGAGACAAATTGGCATTTCCAGAGCAGGAAAAGAAGCTCGTTCTCTTTTCCATTGAACCTCATTTGAACATGAAAAAGTCCGCTGGACTGGACCTCTGTGTCTCAACCAACACGCTTTAATGTGACTTTTTTCATAAGATAACAAAACATGCTTTATAAAAGTGATCGAATACATGAGTCTTACTTAAGAACAACAGTCTTTTCTGATAATTTCATTGGGTACGAACCATGGTGCTGCTACTATGTTTCTTAGTGTTTTGGATTGAAAACGTTCCATTATTTCAATGTTTGAGTCTGCTGCAGAGCCCCATAATTGGATTCCATGCGTCCAGATCGGTTTCAGTATGCATTTGTAGATTAAGAGCTTGCTCTCAAGAGACAGTGCTGAGTTCTTATTGATTAGCCAGTTCATTTGCCTGATTTTTAAGCCTAACTGTTTCCGTTTTGCCCATATATGTGGTCTCCATGTTAACCGACTGTCCAAGTGAATTCCCAGATATTTGATTTCGTCTTTATGTGGTATTAGCTCATTATTTAAATATAATTGGGACCTGGTGTATCTTCGGAGTGAGAAAGTTACATGGGTTGACTTGTCTGTATTTATGCTGATTCTATTGTGCTTGAGCTACGTTTCCAGCTTTACAAGGTGCATCTGTAACATTGCTGTTGCTGTATTAAGGTCCGTATGAGATGACCTGTAGACCACATCGTCTGCAAATGTTCCATTTTTTATGCTTTTTGCTGTTGGTAAATCTGCTGTGAACAATAAGTCCAGGGTGGGCCCCAGTACGCTTCCTTGAGGGACTCCAGTATTTATCTGCTGGATTTATTTTTACCTGAAAGATCCTGTTTATCAAGTACGATGCCAGCAGACAATAACTGATTCTTAAACGAAATATCGCATTGCAACTCCAGTTTAGCAGGCAGAAAAGTGATTTTTTAGAATTCTTCAAAGTTCATATTCGCAAAACTGTTTTGAAAGTGTCTCAAGTCCAAATCATTTAATCACTGTTTTAGGTTGATTATCGTGATGCTAATTGGTATGGAAGATGTTTGTTGTGTTCGCGTTGATCGGTCAATAGTTAGCAGCAGAAAAAACTCCTATTTTTCTTGGGCATTTTCCCAAGAAAACTAGTGTTTTTTATATAACTAGGAAATATATTCAATTAACATTAAATCTAGTAATTGGGAAATTTTAAACGAGTTTTAATAGATTGCAGGCAATGCGAACGAAGAGCAGATATTAATCTCTGCATGGGCGTATATCGACCGAACAGATATGTTGCAGAAGGTCTTAAACGAGCTATTCCATTTGTTTAGATTCGAAACTTGTCAATTCGTTGGTCAAGCTCTAAACGTTGTTTTGGAGTCCATGAACCGACATTTAGATGAGAGACACATCCAAATATCTGGAAGGTAATCCAATGTATTAAAACGCTTAAATACTGTACTAAACTCGGGGTGTTTGTCGCTTTTAGTGCCACACTGTTTTACATTGTAAAAGGAACTGAGGAAGAGCTTCAGAGACATGTGAGAAAGAAAATAATATCGACACTGTTGAATGGAATGAGTGTACATAAAAATGATGAAACAATGATGCGAAACGGTTGTCTTACTTTGTGTCAGTTTAAAATTCCCGTCGATGTTGTAAGATAGAGTGTGGAACGAGGATTTGGATTGTTTGTTTTGTATTATTTTGTTTTGTAGCTTTTCGAATACGAGAGATTGGTGGAAGTGCTGTTGTACTCCGTTCATGGGATGACATCGGAAAGCTTCGTCCAAAGAATCGGAATTTATTTGCTCAATTCTTTAGCTTGCCAGGTCGACGGCCAGCAGAAAGTCCGATTGGGCGAATTAGGTGCAATAAATGTAAGCAAATATGCCACCTAAAAAGCTGAATATCTCAACGCTTTACAATCTATAGAGGATGATCTGGCTGATATCAGAGCGATTGAATAGGGGATATTGTGACGATGTTTTGGAAGTTGCTTGGTCTACCATGTGGAACGTTACTGATGAAACACCAACAAATTGCAAGAGATTTTTGGAATACAACGGCATGGAGTATTTCCTGGCTTGCTTACAGGTGTCTAGTTATACTTGAGGGCTGGTTTGTGGTCTCTAAATGCCATCTCTAACGTTTCAGACATTTCCCGATAAGGATGATTTATTAAGAAATATGATGGGTTTACTTGGAAATGTTGCGGAAGTAAAGCTACTTCGTGACTACCTTGTCACCCCCGAGTATTTATCGGTCTTTTCAGACCTGCTAGATTCAAAATGCGATGGAATAGAAGTCAGCTATAATGCAGCCGGTGTTATATCTCATATTGGTGAGTGATTTTTGCAAGTGAATTCGAACTGAGCGAGCTTCAGCGATCCGCAAAAATCACGATTCGGGCCGATTTGTTATGAAATGCGTAGCACCTTTACAGTCAAGTGTTTTCTACAAATGGTGAAAATTGCAAATTGATACTTGATTTAGTTTGGAAGATGCGAATTTTTGAAGGAGAGCGCAATTGGGTCGAAACAAACATTTTGAGGCCAGTATTTACTAAGCCGGCAAAAATCAGGATTTCAGGGCAATTTTTCTGAAACTCTCAGGATCTGTAGAGTGAATTGTCTTCTACAGAGGGGTGAAAATATCGAAGTGCTTGTTCCTTTAGCTTGGAAGATGCGAGTTTTTAAATAAAAGGTGAAATCGCGCAAAACATCCAGATTGAGGTCGGTATTTACTCAGCTGGCAATAACAAGGATTATGGCCCATTTTTATGGAACCCGCAACATCTTTAAAGTCAAGTGTCTTCTACAGATGGTGAAAATTTCAAATTGCTACTTGTTTAAGTTAGGAAGATGCAAATGTTAAAAGAAGAGAGCGCAATTGGGTAAAATCAACCATGTCGAGACCGGTATTGACTAAGCCGACAAAAAACTATCAGGATCTGTTGAGTCAAGTGTTATCTAATGAGGATGAAAATGTCAAGTTTCTACTTGCTTTAGTTTGGAAGATTCGCGTTTTTAAGGAGAGAGCGTCCGAAAATGACCTTAATTTGATAAGCGATAGTCCCAAAATACGTCGTTTCCGAATTACTCGGTGTTGAAATTAAATTAAAAAAATCCTCATTTCTTTAAAACACATGAAAATTTGCTTTTGCAATTGCATACGTTTTGCAGGTAAATTTACAACTTTGTCGGCCACCAAAATTTAAAAAATGCAATTTTTCATGCTTATTACAGCGTCCGATGGTCCGCGGCTGTGGACTGTTGAGGAACCTTCGCGCCAGCACGTTCTAAATAAAATGGTCTTGGCCATTGACAGGTAAAATAAGTCTCTACTACCCCAATGGCAAAACTCTACTATACACTACTTTGTTTTAGCTGGGACATCAGCTCTAAACGTAATATAAACTATCGATCTTTTGAGCCAATTCTCTATCTGGTTAAAGTGTACCATACACCCGAATGTCAACGATGGGCTCTGTGGGCACTCGCTAACTTAACCACCGTGTACCGTAAGTTGTTCAGGTGTTTAAAAAAAAAATTATTTGTCTACATGATTTTGCAGCTGATAAATATTGCCACTTGGTGGAAAAAGAAGGAGGCATACTGTTGCTGAAAGACGTGGTCGACCATCCCGAGGCTGCTATTGAAATTAAACAACTAGCTATGATGGTCGTGGACAACTGCTGGAAATTCAAAAATCACGATTGGCAGCAAGAGCTGGATGGGTAATGAATGGAAAAATGTGTAAATAATGTTTTAATCTGCTTATTTTACATTTGACAACACACTCATCAAAGCAGACTGAGTAATTTTCATATTTCTTTGTGTGATAATATCTACATTAGTACATTATGGTGAAATTTATATTAACATGTTGGTCATCTTTAAATATATGAAACACTGTTTTATTTGAACAATATAAAACTAATATGTAATTGCATGGCATTGCTATAATCTAGATGACGTCCTGTAAAAATGCTTTCAGCCCAAAAGTAGGTAGAAAACAGTTTATTTTCCCAAATATTTATAGACGCACGTGGGATAAAAACTACCGTTTAGAAGAGTGTTTTTTGTTGCATAAATTTAAAATATTCTGTAGACGACTTGCAATTAACGATCAAAAGTATTCCGGAACATTGAATCTGCAGCCAATTGGCAAATCGAAAAATATTCCGACTTTTAGTAGTTAAGTCTTCATTTATCTTAGTTTGACGCAATGCTTTTTGCATCTTAATATCTCTTAACACCATGGGTTCCATTTGCTTTAGTGTCTGTGTTAAAACGCAGTCCAAGCAGGATTTTCTTAATTATATTCAAATAACAGCAAATGATGCTGCCCGTTCATTTTTCTCTAGGTAAAATACTTTGGGTGAAAAGCTACCAAATTCATTTTAATAACTGATCTGAATAACTTGGTTTCTATTGATCGGCTGTTTATAGTTAGAAAGTGTTTCCGAATGAGTTGCGCTTGAAATGATGCAGTAAAGATGGAATTTTCGTTTTAACACACTAACTAGGAGTTTTCTGTCTGTTGAGTAGAATGTGGATCCTTAGTGGGATTGTTCGATTTATAAATATATTGTAAATATTTTCAAATTTTTCAAAACCCAAAAATCTTGTAATATAAAGCTATTCGTTAGAATATAATATATTTTATTTACTTTTTTGTTTTAAGACTATTGCTATCCGCACGTTACTTATGTAAAATAAAAACGAATTCTTTTATTTGGCTGTTTTATTTCATTGTCATTTGGAAGAGGCATCTTGCATGATGAAAATGAAACAAACAATTGTACTTTAGGTCTTACCTCCATAGAGTTCTTTGGCAAATGTTTGCGCAACTAGTAGAGGGAACACGAGTGTTGCTTCTGCATATATTTTAACGGGGGTTGCGTCCTTTTTAATTTTACCCCAAGATTTTGCCTCGTCTGGTCGCGCTCCAGAATCACTTCCATCGAACTCCGATCCTGTGTTTAGAAACACACTAAAATCAGCCCCATTTCTCTAAAAATCAACACGCTCTCAATAAGGAAATACTGCGCTCAGTTACAAGAACTTACCATTAAGTTGGCGTTACAAATATGGTGCTTGATGACGCCGCCCCCCAAAATTATGATTCCACTATTCACCGCATTCATCGCCATAAGATTGAGCCGCCGAAGATCTACAATTAGACAGGGCTGATTCAAAATTCTATACATGTTTAAATGAGTACCTACATATTTTTGTCTCTTAGAAATGTGGGTATGAAAATCAGTTCACGCTAAACCACGGTAAATAGACCAAAAATTGGATTTTTCAAAAATGCGCCGCCCAATTGCTCATGGACGTAGAGTTTTTCAATAGCAAATTTTGTTATTTATGACGAGGCATAATTCAAGCGAAATATCTTGAATTTTGTGAGTCTTCCTTGATTTTTTTCAGTCCTAATCTACACGCGAAACTGGTCATTTCGGCCTCAAAAACGTCTACACATTTGTAAATCCCTTCTAATTCTCAGGTGGTTGAAATTTACCTTGCACTATATCCACCACAAGGCCAGGATTTTTAAACGAATGCATAAACATCATATCACCAATACTTCCATCTGTTAACGCTGGGCAGAAGACTGGGATTTTATTTTTATTTGCCCAATAGTAAATACTTTCTGTATTGTTTATTTCTTCCCCTAGTCGACTAATTATTTTGCTGGGTGTCCATAGGATCTGTTTCTCTTTCTGTTCTATGAGCATTTTGTCGAAAATAGGCAAAACCCAGTTCTCAAAACTACAATAGTTGTCATTTGGGACCAGAAGATTACCTATTCGATTTATACCTTTCTCTCTAAGGGTTTTGCCGTCTAAATTAAAATCGCCCAGATATGTAGGGCTTAGGCATTTAATGAAATCTTCTTCTATGCCCCCCGCGGTTGTTACTATGCAATCTATCTGGAAATGTGTGGATGCAAAACAGTGGATTAGTGCAAGTGAACTGCTACTCACCATTTTATGCTCTACTAAAAACTTTATTGTTTCCCGCAGTCCACTAGACACCAAATTAGATGTATATCCAAGGAAAATTGTGCAACTGTTTCGAATCTCGGTAAATTCATCCTCACGGTCGATGTATTTTTCTTTGGGCAGTGGTAGCTTTCGACAGGCTAACATTTTGTTTATTTCCTGAGCCGCAAGCCCAAAGTTGGTGGCCTGGAATCCGGTGTTCAGGTAACTATCTAGGAGTTTATCGTAGTTTATTCCTTGGCTCCAGTCATATCCAAGCACTTTTTCTTTCAGTAATGTAGCATCGGTGGTTTTCTTCAACACTGCTTCCTCCAAGTTGTTCATTTTTTTCTACAAAAGGGCCTGCATGTTTATGGAGAACTTACAGGCTATTTACAACTCGCTACATTATTTTTAGCTTAGTTACTTACCTTTTTATTTAATTTATTTGGAAAATGTTTTGATTGCACATTGGATGGCAGATTGAGGTTAGGGACTATCGACGCATTTTAAAACTCCAGACTGAGAGAGAGAGAGAGCTATTTTATGGGCAAAATAAGAGTAGATTTTTAATGGGCATTATTTTGCTGCTTGATCAAAAAAGTTAACGAATACTGGCCAATATAAAAAAACCTAACATTTTATCCGTTTCTTCTACTCTTGTATCAAATACAGGCATCCTCAAATTGCTTCTAATGTTCTAGTTTGTTTTGCCCATATTGTAGTCCTCTCTGTCAGATTCCGTTGAAAGCACATTTTTGCAATTATGTAATTTTTCTTGTTTATGTTTCCACACATAACCTAAGTTTTTTCAGTTCATGTTTAAGTTATTTGTATTAAACGTATACAAAAACAAACATGTTTACTGGCAAACAATGAATAAATTTCTGAGATTCAAGCAGCTAAATTTTTTTTTAAAATTAGCTACAATACAGAGATCAAATATGCTCTTCGAAATTGTAAGTATTTTTCTATATTTAAATATTATAAAAAACCAGCTTTATTAGAAACCCAGATTTGTTATCTAATTTCTAAGCTTTATTTTATAATAGCAATAGCATAAGTATAGAAAATCACTGGTTTATTATTTTTTGTGGGGCATCACGAACCCAGTGATTAAGCGAAACTCAAAGTCCATAACAAAAATAAAGTCAAATTCCGCCCTCAAGCAATTTCTTTTGGACATCAAGTACTTAGCAACAAATTTGGATGTAAGTCACTTTCAATCACTTTATGAGTTAAGTAAAAAACTGCTTTTTAGTACCTGCTTCCATGGGTCTCAACCAAATTGGCTCAGTTTTATATTTTGTTACCTTACAAAATAGGATCTTACCTTATCAGTACCAATCGCAAATTCTCTGACCTTTATTTTCACCGCAATATCTGGATCATACCTTGAAGAAAGCATTCCTTCAAACCGTAAGCTCGATATTTTCACATTTTTCAACAATAAAGTACTTGGAAAATTTCAGGTGTTTTAACCGGAGCCGCACTTATTTTGTTGGGAACATGCTTCTGTTGTTACGATAAACGTTAAATGTTCAACACAAAATTGGGCGTAGAATAATAATAAATACTGAATTAATGCAATTGTTTACTTACAATCTCCATTTAGTAGCGTTTTTTTAACAAAGATTTAAATAAATTACAACAACAGAGTTAAACTCGTCGAAATTAAAGCTCCTCTCTTAATTTACTTCACCAAATAGTAATTGCGAAAATTCGATATAAAAAAAACCCGGCATAAATTAGAAAATAATAATAATTTCGGAGGTTCCAGCTGACCTAATAACTATCCAGTATAAAAAAAAACAAAAGATTTACCTCTACGAGCCATACAAAATATACACTAACGCTAAGCCAACCACATCGTCGGTTTTTTATATATAAAATAAAAATATTTATCACTTAAGGTACACATATGTTCTACTAGTTAATACTGACACCAGGGAGTGTAGAAAACACTACAAGCACACGAGATACTTATCTGGGACGACGTTTGCCATGTTCTACACTTTAAATTTCAATTTTAATCAATCACAGTCAACTGGTATTTTACGATTCGAAGACGTTATGAAATTCTACCGTCGATCAGTCAGGGTTTGTTGTCCAGACTCCTGTGTCAGTGAAGCCAGTTTAGTATCATCAGATCATGGATTTACTGAAAAATTATGCATATATTAATATAGTTTATTAAAACAGAAAAAAGAAATAAATGTATTCTAGACACTTTTTACCCAGGTATGTTTTCATATAATTTACTTTCTAACTTTTAAGTTTCTAACTAGGTTAATATCAGGGTCTTAAACACATAGTTTGACCCTTTGCACTCGAGGCCATTTTTCACGATGTTAGTAAAAACGACTTTTTACTGAACAAACAGAAAAATAATATAATTTTCCAATTTACATTGAACCAAGCCAAATGTGTTAAATATTAATTAGTATTTGTGTGATACTTGTTTATAGTGTTTCACCTTCCATTTTTTGTCATAGTAAACCCGCAACATTTTTAAAAACCCACTGTTTCTATTACATCTCGTGAAATGCCTGGCCAGACTTAAACACCATTTTTTTTTTCATTTTCACCATTTTCAGACTCATTTTAATGCATTTCTCAATAGATTATTCTTCTAACTTTTTCGCTTGTTTGTCGCTTTATGTTTGTGTTCTTCCTGTTGTAGTCGTAATGCGTTGATGTAACTGGCTCGTTTAAGTCCAAAAATCGATGTCGTTTGGATCTTAACAGATTTCATCTTTATCCATTTACTATACGAAGCTTTAAATGTTCTCTCAATGTGCTTTAAAGGCTATTCTCACTGTAGATAACACTCAGGTTAACTAAATCAAGTTAACAAATTGGGCAAAAGGCAAGTTGTAGCTGTACCACCGCTGCTCGAGTGCAAAGGGTTATAATTCCAGACATGCAATTTTTACAAGTGTTCAAATATATCTGACTTTACATTGATGCCTTATTAAAAACTGGCAGGCAAAATATATTTGAACAACTCAAAGGTTTTAGTAGAACCAAAATCTACATTTGGGAACCACAATAATCAAGACAACACCCCTGAATGAAAACGTGACGAGTTTGAACTTTGCTTCATCGCTCACTTACAATTTAGAATTCTGAATAATAATTTTTTAAATAAAATGTGCTCTTGGTAAATGAGTTTAGAAAGCAGTTTGTTATTTTTCAAGACACGGACAGAACCAAATCACCTGACCAACGCAGGCTGAAGAATTAGCAGCTACAGCTGCAACTTCCACTAATTTCTGTGGTTCTTTTTCCTCAGTTTGCTCTTTATCTGGCAAAGCAACTTTCTCATCATCAAAATCTAATTTTTCTACTGGCATACCCTGATCAACAATAACTTCTTTGTTATCTTCGACTGTTACTGATTCTGCTGCCTTTCTAGCCACTGCTTCCTCGCTAGTCAGAGGACTATATATGATCACATCACTCTTGCCTTTATCGTGGAAAAATAATTAACACTCATTCGTTGATTCGTAAATAAGAAAATGGTATGAAATTCGTTGACTGTTATTTAGACATTTTATATGGACCAAAAAACAGGGATTTTTCAAAAATAAATTGTTGAGATTACCTTGTTGGATAGTTTGTTGTTGCTCGTTGGGTTTTCGTTGTTGAGGATATCTGTATCCACCGCGGTAACCACGCGAAACCCTCCACGGTATCCTCCGCGCCCCACGGTAACTAAGGAAAAATCATATTAGGAAACGGTTTCTTTGCAAGTAAAAAAAATTAATTAATTGTATTAAAATATGGCATTCTTTTAAAAAATACCTTCCCCTCCTTGTCGCTGCCACTCCAAAAGTTTCGGAATTCAATTTCCTTTCCTGGCGCCAGTCTGTCCTTTGTAACTTACCTTTCGCCCTTTCGGCGGCTTCACAAGAGATCTTGTCAAAGAAGGACTTGGTTTTTGTCATAAAAACACCTTAATAAAACAACATTAGTCATGCACATTTCAAATGTTATCATGATTTAAAGAAAGTGAAATAAAAGGAACAGCACTCACCTCCTGGTCCTCCTCTTGCTCGGGCTCGCCAGCTCCAGTCTCATTTCCTGAATCTTCCTTCTTTCAGTCTCTGCTGGGGCTCCGTTCACTTCTGCTTTAGAACTGCCAGCCTCCTCCAACTTTGCCTTAGCAAATTTGCTTCTCAGTTCTTCAAATTCAGTATTGGCCTGTTCAAAGTCATATTCACTATCGAACTTAAGAGTATTTCTCTTATTTCCTCCTTGACCAGGTACCGTCATTCCAGGTCTAAAATCAAATTTAATTATAGTAGGTTTGTCACCTGATACATGTGCAAACTCAAGCAGTTTTTTTTTATTAAAAATATCATAGTTGATTGTAGAATTTCTTCTACACGATTTTAATTTGGTTTAAAAAAAATTACCTAAAAGGTGCCTTTGGTCTTCCTCTGCCTCTTGGTACGCCCCTTTGGTTATTCCAGCCACCACGGTTGTACTGGTTGTTCCTATTGTTATATTGATCACCTCTATTGTACTGATTGGTTTGTTGGCCTCTGCCCCTGTTTTGAGCACGCCCTTGATTGTAGTTCTGATTCGATACTTCCTAAAAAACGTTAACAAGTCTTTGAAACATCGCAATTGAATATAAATTGTGTATATTTTCCTGACTGTATTTCAACTTAATTCAAAAGATATTCCTGGGTTCCAGTCAATTTTATTGTTTATTATTCAAAATGTTACAAATACGTTTCGGTGTCTTTCTCCACCATCATCAGTTTATATGTATGGCTGTTTCATATAAAATTGACTGGAACCCAGTAATTTCTTTTGAATTAAATTGAATATAAAGAGATCTAAAAATATTCATGGTACACAATGGAAAATTTTCACTAAAAAATATATACCTGATTATCGCCACCTCTATTTTGAGAGTCTCTTCCCTCGCCTGATCGATTTCTCGCCTGCGGTGGTCCCCTTTGTTGCTGATTGGGTTTGGCTTGCCGCTTGGAACCATCCTGATAAATATGATTTTACATTCGTTTATTGCTAAAAACCTTACTAGTAACTTACCTTTTGTACATTCCCGACTTGAGTTCCTTGGTCAACTGACACCGACTTTCGAGAACCCATCGAAGCTGGTGTGGTGCTTCGACTGACAACGCCGCCCATAAATTCTAGAACAGAATCTAAACTGAGATCTCTAGAAAAACTTGCGAACGTTAAAATTGCAAACATTCGTAGCAAGCAAGGGAGCAGCAACCAAAAACCGAACAATCAACCATAATTCAGAGTTATTTTGTTTCTCATTGCTTCCAGACTACTTACGTGTAAAATTCAAGATTGT
>JAJTJO010000712.1:0-17462 GCA_024550625.1 Dendroctonus valens
TTTCTATAAATATTTACATAAAGCTGTAAGTTCAAGATGCAGCTTTCGTAAAAAAGAAGAAAATGACATTTTCCTCTTGCATGAAAGAAAGTTGTTACTAAATGACCAAAAAAAAAAAAAAATGTTCATAATTCAAAATAAACAAGTCTATCTTCACAAGAAAAACATCAAAAAACCAAACACAACTCATCAAAATTCTTCCATACCTGTGGCTGAGCAACTGCTGGTTTGGCAGGAATTTGGCTTTGGGCTAGGATTGGCTGGGCAGCTGGTTGAGGTTGGTATTGTTGAGGAGGCGCTTGGTATTGTTGGGGAGGAGCCTGGTATGGTTGAGCGGGCTGGGGAGCGAAACCACTAGGCTGAGACGCGTATTGGTTGGGCTGTTGATACTGCTGAAGACTCGGCTGGTACTGTTGAGCGGGCTGATGCGGCTGGCTCACTGGCTGGTACTGAGGTTGGCCTTGGTATCCTTGCACAGACGGCGCTCCAAAGTACTTCTGAGTACCAGGTCCTAACGGGGTAGTTGGGGATTGAACGGGGGCCCAACCTTTGGGACCTGAAGGTGTGGTGGAACGGAAACCTTGAGGGATTTGGTTCAGAGCTGGAGAAGTTAGAGGTGAGCCGACGCCTACTGAGCTAACGTCCAACGGTTTTAGAGGACGGTAGGATTGTTGAACGGGTACACCCTGCTGCTGGGAAGGGTAGTTATTCTGTTGCAAACCGGGGGACTGACTGGAATATTGGGGTCCACCCTGATAAAAACAAAGTTTTGTACTGGTTTGTTTCAATAAAGTCTAGTGAAAACTGTAGAATTTTGCAGATAAAAAAAACTGAGCACTCGATGCAAAACGCCTTGAATCAATTCCTCAAGGTATTTTAGCTGTGCTAAAATATGTTTGTTCATAATTAATGATCCACATACTGCCAAAACTATACTTTATGACCGAGAGGTAATAATAGCCAATAGAACAAACCCACTCAACAATTTTTGAATTAGCGAATTAAAAAAATAATGTTGAGATAATTGGATGTTACACTGTTAAAGCGACGATAAAATAGCACTTGATCTTTGAGGGGCTTCAGCAGGAGTTGATTTCGAGTGTTCACATTAGCACGAATATGATGTATTAAATAAAACTTGCTAAAATTTATGTATATTAATACATTCGTTAATGTGGGGCTAACCACACAACGTGAATTCGATATAATCTATAGCTATAGATATTAAGGGAATTGATAGTCTACAGCGTGTTTCAGTTGACAGAGTTTTTGAAACCAGAAATGTTGAAAAAATGGTCTTCGATTCCGTAGACCTACAGTATAATTTCAGGATATCGTGCGCTTCAAATGAATTGAAAACTCAGTTTCTGTG
Source organism: Dendroctonus valens (assembly GCA_024550625.1). Classification (NCBI taxonomy): domain Eukaryota; kingdom Metazoa; phylum Arthropoda; class Insecta; order Coleoptera; family Curculionidae; genus Dendroctonus; species Dendroctonus valens. The sequence continues at coordinate 1,373 of JAJTJO010000712.1, forward strand.
TAAGTTTGTGCGGATTTGCGAGTAGATTGTTCAGAAATGTTGCATTTAAACGCTTTTGAATATGTATATAAAACTGAGTATAAAGCTTTGCTTAGACTGCTAAAGACGGTGTGGTATTGGAATCTTTGCTTCGATAATTTTTTAATAATTTATATAATTTATTAATTTTTCCTTCAAGAAAATGGACTTTTTCTATAGCTTGTTGCAAAGGCAAAACATCGCTTAAGTTAAGCGATTTTGACGTAATTGGATATTATTTTTTTTCGTGCTTTTTACACTTCTTTTCATATTGATCAATTCTGCAACACAATTGTGTTTTCGAAAAATTTACAAAGCATTTTTAAACGATCTGAAATTTGAATTTAAAAAATTAATCAACTTTGACGATTTTATTATTTTAATTTTTAATATTCTAAATTAATTTAGAAATTAACTTCGGGTTATGTGTACATGGATTTTCTGTATTAATTTGAAAAGTTCTATTCGCTGTTAAAGCTGCAAAGTAAAAAAACTTAAAAGGCTTGTATGTAGATGATTTCTTATTTTTTTACTCAATTAAGAAGCTGAAATGTTTTAATCGACATTAGGTTTTGAATTAAAAAAATATTCAAGTTGCTTTGAAATTTGCAGGAACATTTGATTAAAGAACAAAGACAAATGCAAATTTAAGTGCTGAGTAGAACACTACAAGTCAAATACATTCTATTACATTTCCTGATTTTTTTAATGTGCAGTTTTCACATGCATAATCGTAAAGCCTTTAGGTAACGATTTATTGCCCAGTTCGTTGGAATTATCTCGAATGATTCTAAAAATGTGCATTTAACACTTTACTCGTTCTTCTTTTCAATTTCGTTTCTTTTGAGCATTCGATTTTCATAAATCTCAATGTGGAAATTTGCTTTTAAAATTACTTCAGTTAAATATAGTGTCCGAGGTGTCCGGAATACTTCGTAGATGCATATGTGACTAATTTTAAGCAAAAATATGATTTTCACTTTTTCTGAATTCTTAACGTTTCATGAAATACGGGGATTGAAAAAAACTGCGAAAAACTGCATTAATTTTTGCAACCAAAAGACTTGCTATTTTAATAATTGTCAACTTAACTGGAATTGGAAAAATGGAAACAATGGAAAAAAATTGTTCTTCTTTTATTTCGTGCGGTAGTTATGATAAAAACTTGCGTTTAATGTATTCACGTGAAGAATGCATACAATCTTTTCCAATGAGTTTAACGGATTTCAACGGTCTTTCAAGCTCAATTTTCGATAACGATCCTACATTTACAAATGATGGAACCAACGATTGCCGCATGTGCTCAATCGAAAACCCTCAAGCTATTGGAGAAATCCATTTCCAAGTATCATCCGTAAACGTTTGGGCTGGAGTAAATAAGAATGAAGTTATTGGATCACGTTTTTTTCACGGGATTAAAACACATAGTTTTTTTGAACAATTTGAATGTACCGCCCGTTTTTGGAGACCTTTTTTCTCTATTGATTGAGACTTCTTCAAATCACGACAATGTTCTTTTTACATGATGTTGGAAAATGGACCATTTTGGAACAGTTCTAATTTACTCAATAAACATTATCCAAATTACTAAAAACGTCGTGGTGGCCACCATGAACTCCAGAACTCAACCCTTTGGACTTTTTATGTGAAAAGACTTACTTATTCAATGGGAAAGATTCAGCGCTTGAAGAGATGGAAAACGAAATGAAAAAAGGGGTTTACTTAAGGGTGGTCACATTGAGAAGCTTTTTTTAAGCCTCTAACACCACTTGGTAAAGTTAAAGTCCGATATTTCATTAGTCGTTAAAAATTCTGAAAAAGATAAAATTATACTTTTGCTTAGTGACTCATGGAATTCATATACGAAGTACGTGTAACACTCAGTCAGATATTGCAATGGAAAGGGAGGCAGGAAACAACCCATGTTCAGACCAAAATCGTCTTATAGAATTTTCTTTTACACCTATTTTCACTTTTGCCTTTGTGCAGTTTAACTACTCTCCATTAGTGAAAATAAAAATAAATGTATTTTTTCCCCTAAAAATAAACATTTATTATTTATTTTCGCCAATAAACGACAGCATCTTTTCTTTACCGAAAGGCTATACAAGTGTCCAACTCTCAAGCTGCATTCGTCAATAACTTTAAGGCATGTTAACTAATTTCTAAGAAAAATGTGTTGGGAAAATTAATTTTTAATTTTTTTAATTGTTTTAAATTACTGATAATCACCTGTACTGGAACAGGACTATGTTGCACCACTTCCGCTGGATCTAAAACTCCCTCTTGTGGTGGAGGCCAGGCAACTCTCTTGGCTCCTAGAATCAAGTTAAAAAAAGTAATTGGAAATTTTGGAATTCGTAATTCATTTTATGGACTAAAGTTATGTAACTATGCAATAATCTAATACAAAATGGCCATCGATAATAGTGTTTTTTATTGCGTTTTTAATGTATTTTCGACACGCAATAATCCAACTGCAAAACGGTCCTCTGTAAATTAATCTGCGAAAACCGATGTGTATTTAAAGCTTTCATGTTTATACTTGGTCTGACTAACTCAATGACGAAAATTTTGGCATATTTTCAAAAAAAACTGATTCATATCGCCGAGGAATAAATACGAACATTATGCCAAATTACTAACTGATTACCTGGTGACTTTCGCGTTTACTCTGAGCTTGTTTTGCATCATTACGATGTTTGATAATTAGAACAACTGGAATTCTCCCAAATAGTTTTTGGAAAAGTCATACTAACAGCAACAACTGGTGACGCTGGATACACAGCATAAAATTATTTTAGTTTTTTTGAAACTTTCCAAAAATACCCTTGGAAGTAGCTTGAAGAATCTCTAAGTAAAAAGTCAATAAATAAATCAGTATTATGTCGCATGCGGAAAGTTCTTTGAACTATTTGGATCCATTGACCGAGACTCTTATGCAAATACTTCACGTTATATATGTATGCGATAGTTTATAATAAGATCTAAATAATAGGGGGCATATGAAAAACATATATATTCTAACACAAAAATACAAAAATCTACCTCACAACAAAATACTGCCATGCAACGAATGACAAAAATGTGAAAAATATCGTGTACATGAGTATATAAAAATAAACTTTAAAGTGTGCCTTTCATACAAAGGTCTACTTTGGGGTTTCAGTAGTATTTGAGGAAACACGTTTCACTTTCCCAAAAATGAGTTATTTATAGATTTGAAGCTTGCTCTTGAAACTGGTGACTCATAAAAAGTCATAGTTTCAAAAATAAATGTGTTTTTTGAAACTTCCACTGCACATAGATTTATGTAATCTGATTTTAAAAAATTTTAATTAGTAAAATTGACAAATTTCCGTTCAGATTGCAACCGGGAAAACTCATAAATTATTGTGCAGTGTCACCGTGAAATATTGCTCTGAAATTAAGATGGTCCATATACCTATTTAAAGACGTTGCTCTAATTCACCAGGAACGGACCAGACGAAAATCACTCTACACAAAAAGTCACTCTACATTAACACAGATGTCACGTTGTATGTACCGAATAGTTTATAATTATCAAAAGCACATGTGAAGTTGCTTATGAATGCCTGTGAAAAAAAACATGGAGAAGACATTGAGAGTAAATGGAGGTGGGAGGTGATGCGCACACTCACAGATTGAGTAACTGATATGTTTTACCTGGGGTGACGACATCTTTAAAGGAGGATCGGAGTTGGGTTTTTTGATCGTAATCTGGAGGTGGCCAGGACACATCTCGAAGGGGTCTCGGATAGTACTCATCGTTACCTGTGTCATCAATTGGTCAGTAGAATGACTCACTTTGACGATAAATTGACTGATTTGTTTGAGGAATGCGACACTCTACACTAAACCTATTTTTAACTATTTGGTTTATTGTGTTAGTAGGCTAGAAAATAATCAGTTCCAACATCGAGGCATTGGGTTTTTTTATGCAAATCAATTCTGATGCGGCATCAATCTTTTCACTCTTTATTGCTCGTTAGTTCACAATTTACTCATCTAAGTTTTAATATGCTTCATCTTATCATTGAGGGTATCTGTGATGGATTGCTATTTAAATGTTTCATAATCTTTGTGGTAAGATAGCATCTCAATATATTGAGAAATTCGCATTTATATTATTGCTCTTTCCTAGTAAAAGAGAAAATACATGTGCATATTGGACCCAAAGAATCTCTTTGCTTCTTTAGAAGTCTCGTTTCTCTTAATCAAGCACTTTTAATTTTCTTCTAATGTTTTTTCCTAGCGCACTGTTTATCTATAATCCAGGTTATCTAACGTTGACCTAAGATTTTGCTTACTGAATTAAGTAATTTTGCTGTTGCTGTTTGCTGGTTTTATTAACTATGTAAAGTGCGCTATTATAAGATAAGTTGACATTTTCTGCAGATTGGCTGAAGGCGATTGTTAGGAAAAGAGCGATCACATTTTTTCAATTGATTCTACTTAGAATCAAGCTATTTGTTAGTTGCAAATTTCAAAATAAGTAACTTTCCACTAAAATTAGAAGAACTTGCTTCTTTTACATAAAAAGTATGGCGATTTTATATCCGATTTAATTTTAAAAATATTTTAAAACAGCGGATTGTAACAAATTTTTCAACAATTTGTCCCGTCCATAGCATTTAGAATCACCCGGTATAACTGAAAAGTAAAACTGACATTCGGAAGTTTTGGCATCATTCTTTATGTTAAATTGAATTAAAAACTACAAAAATATCGAGTTTAAAAATTTATAAATTTGTGGAAAAATGCGTTTATCTTTTTCTTTTTGAATAAATAGCGTAATAATTGGCTTTAACATGTTTTATAAAAAAAATCACAAAATAAACCATACATATTTTGAAAGCGTTCAAAATAATTGTAAGCAAAAGTTAAAGGGAGCAAAATTGCTGCTGCTGAAATACTTTAATTTAATTATCTATTTTGTTCTGGCAAATGATGTATCTCTTTGAGAATTAATTAATTAATTGATGGAATACCAGAAGTCAAATAGTTATTGAATTGTTATCATTTTTTTACTTTTAAACATTTTTAAAATAACAGCAGATTTGCGATTAAAGTGTATTTCTTGAAGCCATCACGCTGGAAATTACATTTATAAAGAGCAAAGTTTCAGTTATTAGGTTTAAGATTAACAGCCCTAAACACTCACAACAGTTTAAGGATTTGTTTTATACAAAAATTACAAAATAAAACATAAAACATTTTGAAGCAATTAAAATAATTGTAAGCAAAGGATAAGGGAAGAGGCAAAAATGTTGGTGTTGAAATACTTTGGTTAAATCATCCGTTTTTCTTCTAGGAAACAGTTTCTCTCTGAAGAATAATTAATTAATCGATGGTATACAAGAATTCAAATAGTTATTGCTTTTTTATATTTTTTGACTTTTGAACACTTTAAAAATAACAGTAGCTTTGTGATACAAGTGTATTTCTTGAAGCAACCACGCTGAAAAATAAATTTATGAAGAGTAAAGTTGAAACAAGTTTTTTATGCTTCAGGAAGTGGAAGGTATTTAAATCATTTATAATAATTTTTTATAAATTTTCCTTTTCGATTTCATATTCATTGACCAAACTTAATAAATAAAGCAAATTTACTTTTGGTATACAAATTTTACTTGAAAACCGTAAATTGTCCTAAAAATTTTGATTTATTTACGCGATTGGATTTAAAAAAAATGTGTTAAAATTCCCGCTTTTTTAAATAGTTAAAAATGTGCGTTGATAATTCATTTAATTATCGTTCTAAACCACTAAATTCTCGTTAGTATTGAAACATCGCCATTCGGAACAATATATTTTCATTTTTTGATTTCAAAGGAATTTGAAAAGTTACAAATCAAAGTGGATTTGAACTGCTTTAATATAATAATCAAAATTTGATGGAAAACATACATTCTAATTCGGTTGAAACTCGACATTGCGAATCTACACATTTTATTATCTGATTTCTTCAACTAAATCTTCTACTTGCTCTGATTTTTACAATTTCTCCTTACTGTTTACTGCAGAGGAAAAATATCATCTCCGTTAAATTTTTGCAAAATTTATAAAGTTTTTTGTGAACCTTCTTTGTTATTCTTCTTCTAAGCTTCTCAAGGATAAACGATGCGTATTCCGAAGCGGAATATCGAAAGACAAATTAAAAATCCACAATAAACAATTCCAAATAAATTGGGCGTTGTAAGTATAATTTACATTTAAAATTTCAGGCCATGTGTACTTCTGCTTTTAACATATGTTCAAGATTTGCGGCGACAGAAAATAATTGCGAGCCATCAGATATAATTCTCCGAGGATTAAGCAATTCCATGTGACACTTAATTTGCGGAAGATTTTCGTATTTGTTAGTGTTATTTTACATAACATATTAAAATTCCAAGGGGCTTACCAGGGCGTCCACCACGTCTGTTCTCCTCTTCTTCGAGTAGGCGTAAAACAGCAGAATTTTGCAGATTGGCTGGCTTTCCTGTCGAGGAATTGTGAAAATCAATTCTGCAACAAAAATTCTGGTTAGAATAAAATAAAACACATTTTACAATTGTTAGGTGGAGATGCATTAGCGTTTGTACTTCTAGCTGAATAACAAAATTCTTTTTTGATTGTCATCGTTATAAGAGTTTCTAATGGTTTGAATAATTTTTTCTGTATAAACTGCCAATATCTAGAACATTACTACACTTAAAAGTATATAAGTTCCACACATGAAAAGTACTTAATGGCTGAAGACAATAATCACTTTTAACAATATAAAATAAAAGAATAAATAAATTACCTTTCAACTGCGGGTCCCATATTTAATTAAAAACTATATCACAGGCAATGGAAATGAATTAACAGGAAATTCAACTGTAAAGTAAAATAAATAATGTGTAGAGTTTCGGTTCAGCAGGATATGGTATAAACTCTTAATACTATATCTTTCGTTGTCGGACGATCATTAAAATCGGTTTGAAAATGTCTGTAAATATCCAAGTGAACTAACTGATCACATGATTCGGAAAAGTAAGCAGATTTTCATCGAGCGAGTTATTTTCGAGGTACTTATGGTGAATCACGACCACGAAAATAATTTGTAGTGTCAATCGGGTATGGAAAACAAAAAAAACATTGTGTTTGGAAAAATGTTTTTCAGCACATTTTTCATACAGCACGGTTTTCAATAGTTGCCAGGGAAAATGCTATTTGTACCATGTACCTACTAAACTGTTATAGTCCTTAGAAACAATTTGTTCTATTTTGGAAATTTTGGAATTCGGAATTGGAATTTTCCAATAGTTTACCCAGTTTTAAGTTTATTTACTCAAATTTAAGTTAACACTAACACATTGTTATGTCTTCAATAGAAAAGAAGTTACCGGAAGCTATCGACCTAATGACTTGTAAAAAAGGTTTTAATAAATGTTTTAAAGATAGTTTACTTTACATTCTTAGGTTTCCTGTAATGCCACTCATTTGTACTTGATCAATCTGTTACGTGGCTATAGTTATCCGACACATTTTCGGAAACAGTAGTAGTAAACATCTTTATTTCTAAAAAAGGCTATCGACCTATCGGTCTTTCTGCCCTTGTTTAATACATACAGTCTTAATCTAAATGAAAAACAAATATGAAAATTCTCTTATTCTAGGTTAACAATACTATTAGATAAATAAGATTTCAGTGGCAAGAAGGAATTATTTTATTGTCCACTAGTCCGTAGCGTTTGTAAGTGTTCGAGTAGCGTTAATGTAGGGAAACGAAAGCGGGATTGTCTGGTTGGTCTTGTAAGACAAAGGGGATTCAGTATGGTCCAGTTGTAGGGGTTGTTTGTCCATTTTGTCTGTAGCTGTATGAGTCTTTCCGAGATCTTTGTCATGTTTGTGCGTTCGTATAGTAGTTGGGTGGGGGGGTTGTGTAGTGGGTTTTGGGGGTGTCTTATTCGTGTTATTAGTCTTAGTGCAATTTGTTCTGTTGTTTGTATATAATGTTTCGTCCTTTCTGTTCCGTTGGTCATGAGTATGTGTCCATAGTCTAGCAAGGGTCTACAAATAGCTTTATATTTTTGGTGGCGGTGTTTGTGCTAATTCCTCTGTCTTTGTAGGTTAGTGATCGGAAGTGTTTTGTTCTCTTTATTGTTTCTGCCCTGATGTTTCGTATGTGTTTAGTGAATTTAAGTTTGTGGTCAATTGTGATTCCAAGGTATTTTACGTCGTTTTTTGGTTGTGTCGTTTGGCCGTCTGCAGTTATTGTAGGGAGTCAGCGTTGAGTCTGTGGTTTGTGAGCAGAAGTTGGTTTTTGACGCGTTTGGTGTTAGTCTCCATTTATAAAACCATGTCATTGTGTTGTTTGTTAGTGTTTGGAGTCTTTGAGCTGCTCTCTCAGTAGTTTTGTCATGTACAATAAGTGCCGTGTCGTCTGCGTATTGTAATATGTATGCCGATCTGTCGATTTGATTTTTGTCTGGTAAGTTGTAATTGTATATGTCATGGCAGTATATATTGTAGAGAAACGGTGAGAGCGGGGATCCTTGAGGGAGCCCTTGTTCAGGGGAAAAAGAAAATGACAGTGTTTTGTCAATTCGTACTTGTAGTTGTCTGTTTTTTAGTAAGTTCTTTATGGTGTGTAGTAGATATGTTGGTGTGTGTAGTTTGTATAGTTTGTAGAGTAAGCCTCTATGCCAGACACTGTCAAAAGCCTTGTTAATGTCCATAAACAGGCAAGATGTCTTTCTGTCAGTTAGGTGGGTAGTTTGTATATTGTTGGCCAAAATTTTCGGAAACATTTGTCTTACTTTTCATATTTTCAAACACGTTAACTTCGGGACATTTTTAAATTATAGTTTTTTGTTTAAAAGCCAAGAAAACATTTATTTTCCTTTTTTCAGCTTACTATTTAGAATTGCATAAATGAAGTATCATTTGCACTCGTGATCAATGAATTAAAATTTTGAGACCGTTTCAGCTTTCTCCACAATTTTGTTTGATCATTAATCTTAGAGTTAAGAAAGTAAAGAGTGTGACTAAGATCCTTTTCAATGATACGAAAAATACTGAAATTTTAACAAGACAAAATTATTATAAGAAGATAGAAAGTTAATCGAAAACAAAGCACTTAATTTGGTGTTTAAGTCAAGTTTAAGTACTTTTCACTTTTGATTTCTTCTAAAGCCATTTAAATACAGTTGTAAATTAATGATAATAACGTAAGAGAATCGTTTTTTATAATTTTCTGTAAAAATTGCACGTGCTAAATGAAACAAGGAAAAGGAAATAAAATATTCAAAATGTGAAAAAGCTATCAAGGAAATATCGATTAACTGATTAGTCGATATGGAATGACGGTGTAAAGAAAATGTAAGTGATATATAGCAAAGTGATGGGAACTTGAAAAATATTAAGACCCATATAAAATGTGCAGAGTATTATTAAAACTAAGTCAACAACTAAGAAATGAGCACAGAATGAAATAAACTTGAGAAACAAGAAAATAATAAAGGCTCAAATCTTATTCATTCAGAAACTTGACAGAAAACTTTATTATAGAAAATATTAAATAAATTTACAAATGCAAATTACAGTTCGAAGTTAAACAAAAAGTAATAATTAGAATCTCAATAAGAAAATGAAGATCGACAGTAAAATATTATCACAATCGTTACAAAGCAGCTGTAAGAAAGGGCTTCAGAACAAACAATTGGTAAAAAACTGAAAACTAAATGCGATATAAAAAAGCAAATGCCAAGCTCAAGGTAAACAGGTTGACCTTCCTTCAATTATTTAATTTATATTTGAATATTTGCTAAACTTTAAAATACCAAAATGAACGATTATTGGGTAATAAAAAGTACTTCAAAGCATAAATTGCACATTAATAGATTTGCACAATTATGACGCTTCCAGCGAGCATAAAAAACGGATATTTGAAAGCAAGTAATTATTGTACTTAAATGAAAACAAATCAACAAACATCGAATATTCACAGATAACTTGTAAATTTTTAATCGCCTCGTAAATTCCAATGTTGTTTTTTCTCAGACCATTAATCATTTTGTAATTTGAGCGTCTCTTCTCCCAATTTTCGTTTACATTTGAGTTCTAAAAATACGTATATCGAGGCGAAAATAGTTTCAGATCTAAATTCGAGTCTTAGAAATACTTAACTAGTCAGAGACGGATTTCACCATGCTGTCTAGTAGCAAACAGTAATAGTTGCAATAGGTGAAGAAAGAAGAGGTGAAGAAAGAAAGAAGAATTGCAAAATTTTCATTTTTCAAACGTATTCTGTGGTTTTTTAACTCAACTGGCTTAGAAAAATCCCCTGCAAAGTATGCTTGCAAATCGCATAAGCATCGGTTTGCAAAGTGCGGGACTTTGTCGTAAAGCATTCTGAAACCTGACAATCTTTATGAAAATTTTCTTTGTAATAGCTTTTTTATATAGAAGAAATTTGCTAGATATTTTCTAATTTTGGGTATAAACATTTATTCTGAATCTTGTTGGTCAATTAACGAGCTGAGCCAATTCTGCCGAAAGCAACTTATGTAGTCTAGGATATAAGGCCGTCACAAATACGTTTTTCCAAAGATTCCCGCATAATAATTCCATTGCGGAGTGGACATAGAAAATGTAGTAGTTTGGAATTGGTTCAATAATCCGCAAGTAATTTTTTCTATGAGGTAAAAATACAACACGTGGCCGCAATAGTTTTGTACATTGTATGTGTTATTTTTAGGTGTTAAAAATGTAGTTTTTCTCAATAAAATTTGCTTGCGTTGTGCAATAGGCTTAACGTTAAAATTCTATTGCGTATATAGGTGTTAGGGAGTCGAAAAAACATGGACAATATCCGATCGCTGAACATTAAAAATACAGGCTTTAAACCATTACAAATTTAAATTTTAATGACGCAGTATAATTTTAAATGGGATTAATTTGATTTTAAGTAACCAAATAAATTGCTTTTTTTATTATTCATTTAATTTCTTAAATTCAACATTGTACATATTTGAATAATATCAGAAAGTTTGGCAAATGCAAAAGTCAAATAGTTCAGAAAATACGATGAACTGTTACAATTCTCATACAATACGGTTTAAAATTATTTATTTTTATAATTTATATTCATTGTCATATGTTAACTTAGATTCGCATAAGTTTCCGTATAACAAGTTACAATTTAATTGTGCCAAAACTTAAACAATTTTTCGATAATATTTTATGAATAGCGATCTTTGAAATAGTCTTAAATATAGATTAAAAAAAAAGAGTAAACTGACTTAAAAATTCAGTACAAGTTTTGCAGGCACAGAAAACGTAAAATTGAGCAAACCAGAACTTTAGTATCGTAGATTATTATTATTTTATTCGAAAATTAATGGAACTACTTTTTCAAAAACTGCTTATCCGCAACCTTTTAAAAATTGTGTTGTTAAAATTTTTTTGACTGTTTTTTCTGTCGGCTGTTCGAATTTATAATCGAGTTCGCGTGAATATGATGAATGAATTTAAAAAGAAATTAAAGCGTGTTTAAAATTAACCTTTCACAAGATTGTCATTGTATCACGTGATCAATCACTTGATGATCACAAACTTACGTTCCTTAATATACGCTTAATTTGGGGTGTTTGTGTTATTCACTAATTAAATTTAAACTGATTATATGGATTTAAGTTAGGTTTAATTTTTATCCTACTATCCCCATTATTTAAAACTGAAACTACTTTTCTGACGGCAATATAAGGAGACAAAAATGAAAATGCCGAAAGAACTTGATGCAGGTCCAGGAGAGCATGAAAAATATATACTTACAAGTGCTTAAATAAAAAAAATGATCGAATGAAAAAGTATAAAACAATAAGAGTTAATTGAAGTGGAAATACTATTTTGAAAAGCGCAGAACATTGATAAAAATTCGACTTGAATGGCCACTTAAAAAGCAATTTTGCCGTCGTTAATACTTAAAAAAATGCTGCTTTTGTGTCGAATCATTAAGCAGGAGAATTCGTACAACAATATTACAAGGAATAATTTTTCAACTTCCCACAGGATAAATTTGCATATTAAACTGACATGTTTTACTACATACTAGAAAGTATTGTACCGCACTAATAAAAATACATATTTTTTTTATTTCATTTTCTGTATGAAGGAAAAGTCAACTTAGGGCATATCACATAAACGTCTTCAGTCAGAAAATAACTAAATTTATTAAGTGGTGTATTTTAATACACACTTAATGGTTGAATCAACATCTAAAAGACAGAATTTTTTAATTTCTGCTCAGTTCAGAAGACATTTTTTTCAAGGCGAAATTTAACAAACAAGAAATATTTGTATGTTTCTCATAACGTATTTAACAGACAAAAGATGTCAACCGGAATGCAAATTTTTACAAATCTAAATTTTCTATATCAAAGTAAAAGCACAAGATCTACAATCTTATTTTTCAGTGCAAACACTTCAGAAAACTGATTTGTTCGAAACTGCTATTGCCTTAAGTAGTACATTTGGACAAACTGAAATACAAAATTTGACTAGACACATTTTATATAAAATAAAAAATATACATCTACGAGACAAATTGTCTAGTCGGACAATCTTAAGCAAATTTCCAGCTGCATTTGAACGGTTTTAAATATGAACGAAATTTTTAATACTCAAAGGGCTTTTATTTAAGAGGCAAGACACCCTTAAGAGTCTATATAAAAAATGTCTAGCACCCTTTGCGCTTTTTTAAGTAGATAAGCCAGTAATTTAGGAGAAAAGCTATGCACTTTTTTATTCTTACCCGACAGCTCCATTAGCCAGAATCTGTTGTTCCCGTTGCAACACTTCTCTAACATTCTGTTCCGAGTACAGACCGATGTGGTGTGTTGAACTGTTTGTTCACCAGCCTTGGTTGGGTCGTCATTTTTTACGTCTATGTCGCTTCTAAACTACCTAAAAATTCCCAACTGTAAGCTGACATGAAAATATTGCTATTGCCAGTCAAATGTGAAGGTAGAAACAGCCATACACACAAACTGATGATGGTGGAGAAAGACACCGAAACGTATTTGTGACATTTTAAATAATAAACAATAAAATTGACTGGAACTCAGGAATTTATTTGGATTAAATTGAAATACAGTCAGGAAAATATACACAGTATGCAAGCAACATCGATTGCAACAGTTCAAATTGCTTAAGAGCTCACAGCTGCTCCAGACCAACTCATCTCACTGTACATTTTCATTATCTGTGAGGTAAACATGAGTCAAATCGTGTAAATACTGGCAAATTGCATATCATCATAAATGTCAGTTAGAAGCTATCTGTGATAGAGTTTGATAAATAAACATATTCAAAGTTCGTGCTGTTGATTTATGAAAATGGGAATGGGGGTTTTCCAAATAAAAATCCAGACAGTTTGATTGTTGGTTTTTTGAAAACTAACTCAAACCAACGATGGAAAAACTAAAATTTATATTTTTTCCTTAATGTTTTCTTGTTATTTAATTGATTTATATTGTCCAGATCTAATTGAAAACCTGCGTCCAACAGATGCAGTTTTTTTGTTAAGTCTCATTGGGACAAAAGTAAACATTAAATCCTACAAGTTTATTTTAATAATACAATAAAGTAGGTGGTCGTCAGAGACACATATTTTTAGAATGGACTGCGTGCGTAAATTCCATACAGATTCAGGTGCTTTGTATATTCAAAGAATTTGACGCTAGGTATTAAAAGGTGTGCCAAACTTTTAATAAGATATTTTGTTAACAGATCCCTGCTTTGCACCACTAATTCGTAATAGCCAATTTATTATAAAAGTGGACATTTGGTTAAACTACACAGGGTGTTCGGACATAAATGTAGCAAAGTTTGGTCATAGATTCTAGAAAATAAAGGGGTGACGAGTGTGTTTTGGGCGTTTTGATAATTTCCGATCATTTTAAGATAAACTGTTGTAAACTGTAAAATCTCCATATGTATTATGCCACATTTTACTTTTTTTTAATGCTGCGTATAACTAGACTTTCTCTTTTTCTCTGAGACATAGAAGTTTCTAAATTGAATAAACTTTTTAAAAAACTGTAATTAATTTTTTGTGTGCCAAAGTTTTGTGTGTACAAAGTGCCCAAGAGCGGCTCGCCGCCCAAAAAACCCATCAGAATGCGGCTTCAAGTCTTCCAAAACTTTATTTTAACTAACCTTTCTAATTTATATTTTTCACTAAACTGCACAGTTTTTGTTTAAAAAAATGAAAACGGTTTTCCGAAAAATTATCCGAGTAATTTAACGCTATTTTTACATTTGATATTTTCCAAAAACAACACTGCACGCGGTGGTTTTTTTGCAAATAAAAATTTTTTAAAAGTCTACGTTTTGGGAACAAAAACGCCCCTCAGGACTTTTTGCTGAAATGCATAGTTTTTTTTTAATTAGAAAACCGTTGGATTCTCCGTGAAAATTAACGCCATATTCAACATTGGTAAATTTCAGAAAAAAACCAATGCACGCTAACGGTTTTTCTGCAAACAAACATTATTTTCAAGTTATATAATTAGTCGGAAACAAAAAACCTCTGTGCATTTTTGTGCTCAAATGCACAGTGTTTGATTTAAAAAATCAAAACCATTGGATTGTCCTAGAAAATTACACTTAGAAACTCGAAAACTGCAGCGGTTTTTTTAGTCGCGAATGGGGCATTGCACGAAAAAATGTCTAGATACCTGTTCTCTTCCTAATGGATCATAAAATTGGAAACTAATTTTTAGTTTAGGAAAGATCAGGGTATTTTTTAATTAAGATATCCGTTCTTTTTTTAGCTCTCATGAAATGTATATTTATTCATAAGATTTTCCTTTACAAGACCTTCCAATAATCTCTATTTATTAATGAAAATACAGAACATTGATGACTAATAATACTCGATTGCTCAGAAAACACAATGTGATATAATACACATTGGACACTATTAATACATTTGAAATTACTTAGAAAAAAAGCAGAGCCTTTCCAAAATAAACTTGATGTTTCTAAGTATAACGCGACATCTGTTATATTTTTCTTGGCAAAAACCTTTCATAAATCGTTTAATAGAAAATTTTGAGAAATGAATATTCTCGTAAAATAAGTGGAATCGTAAACGATTTTGAAATCGAGAATTGATTAAAAATATAATTATTTAAAGCAATTTGCTTCATAACTATTTTAAAATCTTTAGAATCAAGTATATAATATGTGTTTGTTTCCAGTTGGCATTGATTCAATGGAAAAAATCTCAAAGCAGGCAAATATTTTGAATTTTGACGTATTTAGTTCTCGTTTAATTTGCATAACAATTGAAAATCTGAGCGAACTGAATATTGATGAAGAAAGACGGTTTAAGGGAAAACTTCGACATTTCTAGATCCTGATTTATTGATTATTGATGAGAATAATCCAAATCGGACTTAAATAGGAATAGTTGAAGATTTATCCAAAGCATTTCAGGAAAGTTTCAATATGAAAACAGAAACAATTTTTAGTCCTTAGTAACTCACAATAATCATATTATCAGGTCCAAGATTATTTGGCTCCTGGCTAGTTTGAGAAACTTAAATATGCTGTTATTTCGGTAGTCACAACTGTTTCAATAATTTTGAAATAAACAGCGCTTTGATTTATTACCCCCATTTGATGGAATAGATTTTAAATATAAACGATACTACATTGTTGCTTCAGTTTCTAAAATATTTATTTGGAGGTAAATAACAAACACTTTAACAATTTCCTTCATTCGCAATGCGTAATAATTAACAATTTTTTCAACAATTAATCAGTAAAAGATAAATTTCTCATATTGGAAACTTGGATCGACATGGTCAGATTATTAATTTGTAGCTCATTTCCTTTGTTGACTTGTTTACTAACTGTAGTAATTAATTCCTTTGTACCTCTATTTCATCAGTATAGATTGTTTTGTTTCATTTGTTCTGAAGTTTTATGATAGGCAAATGTTCAATAAACTAAGTAGAAATAATTTAAATAAACACAATACAATTAGAGCTTAAATATAAGTACAAAACAA
>JAJTJO010000713.1:0-19651 GCA_024550625.1 Dendroctonus valens
TCTTTCAGGTGTAGACTAGCAGTTACGTATTTTCCAAAAGTTATTGATTGGAAACCCAAAAAATCTAGGGGCGAGTTGTATGGATTCTGAGAGTTTTGTTTTTGTGCCATCATCAGGCTTTTGATCGAACTAGTTGAAGATTAAGCCACTGGTGGTGCCAGCAGCTGGTGCGTACTGATTTTCAAAAATTAATTGCTTTCAAACCAGGAAAAGCAGAAACTTGAGCGTGATAGCAGTCGATAGAGCTATTTCTTTCTTATAACTGCTGCAAATTTCAGTTTGTTGCCATCACGAGGCATTTTTGCACCATTTTTCGACTTTAATCTACTCGTTCAGAGAAATACTGTTGTCCATTTTAGGTTAGAAAAGTTGATCAAAAACAAGTGCTTGGGTCCATATAAAGATATCGTAGATTAAAGATGTAACCGCACAAACAATGGTGAAAATGTACAGAAAATGTCGATTATTTCGGATCTGAAGCTTCTAGCATGTTTTTCAATGCGTTAATTGCATTTCTTGAGAGGAAAGTGATGCAGAACTTGAAGAATTTCGAGAGGGTTAATATTTTTCCAAAAAATCGGAATTTTCGGTCAAAAATCAAAATTTTTCACATGCTTGTTTTTTGGGCACAATGGATTTATTTCGCCATAAAAAGCTTTACAATGTGCTTTTATAAAATGTGTGGGTCCATAATAAACAACGTATCGTCGAATTGAAACTGTGCAAAAAATTCTTAAAATGAACAGAAATTATCGATTACGTCGGATCTGAGGCTTCTAGCGTGTTTTGCAATGCGTTTATGGTATTTCTCACTTTTTTTGAGATGAAAGTACCTAATGAAAAATCGACTTTTACCCTTTATGATCAAAAATCAAAATTTTGCATACTGGTTTTTTGGGCTCAATGGATCGGTTTCGACGTAAGAAGCTTCCTAATGTGCATTTATAAAGTGTTAAATCGCCCATTTTCGGTAAAAAAGTGCTCTTCATCAAAAACGCGTTGTAGGCGCAGTCCAGTCGGAATGTCTAGGTTAATAGTTTGCTCAATGCAACACAGCACGTTTTAAACAATTAGAAATGAAAAATCGCTGAATTAAGAACGGAAAAAGATATGAAAAAGTTTCATATAAACATACGACCGCAAATTCTTTATTTCCGAGATACGAGATGTGGAATCATAAATCTTTTTCGTTTCCCCTTCTAAATCTTGCAGTTTTTGAGACATTTACCTCAAATTTGCCCCTTTGGTTACGTTTTAAGGTTTAATCGATCAATGCGACAAACGTTTGCAAAATTATACAGGGTGAAATTTTTTAGGATCCATGTCTCTTTTCACCATCTGAAACTTGTTTGCGGTGCGCCACTGTAGTTCAGCGACAATTTCTAAATTTCCATTGTTTAATTTGGAATTGTTCTTGTCTCTGCATTTTTTGCGTATCTTCCACCCTAATGGATTTATGTGCGAAATAACTAGCTATGTGCAACTTGGAAGTATTAGAACGATGCTGGAAGTGTGCCGCAAAATTTTAATAAAATCTCTAACTTTGACACCATTTATCTCACTCGCGAAGCAAAAAAATCCACTCACTGTTTACAGCTTTGTCATCTCGTTTACTTTGCCGATTTAAAATGGAATCACTCAGTATTTTTAAAAGATATTTTGTATATAAATATTATTTTAGATCCACCTAGAATAGGTCAAAACAATTTAAAAAAGAAATAGTCTTTTACTACTTTCTACTAATAAAATGTTATGGCATTGATATTGCCCAGACGTTTTTTTTTGAAAAATGATTCAAATAGAGCCATTAAGCAGCCAATAAGGAGAAATAACCGAAAATGCAGGTGCGTACCAAATGGTGCGTGTGCGTGTGGGGGCCACGGGGCCCCAAAAAGCCCCGTTAGAAAGACCGGCGGTCGAACACCGTTAAAAGTGCGCCTTCGGAATGTCACGCAGTCTAAACGAGTTTTTGGCCCCTGAAGGACACCCAAAATTAAAATCCTAACAGCGGCGGGACAATCAAGGATACCATAAGAAGAGAGGCTTGTTTTAAAACAGTTAACTTCTTTTGGAGTCTCTCTTCAATTTATTGATTGAAGGTTCAGGTGTTGAGATTCAAACGAGCTTTCCATTAGAATATTTTTAGGAATTTCGACATTGCTTTTTTGAGCTACGTTTATTATATCCTGTATCTTTAAAAAACCCTTACATTTTCTAAATATCTTTGATATTAACTATATTGTTTTATGATTGAAATCCCATCCAATTTGTACATTTCTTCTTTACATCTGATCCTCTTAACTATTGATGTCATTAGGTTTTTTGAAAATTCCTTTTCTCTGATGTTACGCATTACAACAGAGCAAACAATTAAGTATGGCAATTCTTCATTTGACTTGATTTAATTTGATTGTGGCGAAATTCATGACAATTCAAGCCGTGTAATTGACTTGGTCTCTACTTGGACATAAAAGTCATATGTGTTGACTTACAATAAATTAGGTATAACCGCTAGGAAAGCAATTTGATTAAAAAGGCGTTGACCTAAAACGGCGTAGTTCAAGAGTAAGCAATCGATTTTATAATACGATTGAATGTGGCACATTAGAAAATTAGATCGTGCATCAGCAAATTTTTGATGTTGCATATATACGATCAATGTGTTGAAAATATGCACCTGAATAGAGTCAGTTTGGCAGGTCACATCATGGAATATTAATATGATGCCGTTAAATTTAAATTAAACTTGCCACTTTGAGCAGATGGGTTATTGAATATATCAGCGCTGAGTACATGGCCTGATTTAACTGCAATCATCTTTTGAAACCTGCTTATAGTGTTGAATTAAGCTTTAATTTAAGACAACCATGTTTGTATAATTAAATTAAAGTTTCGGTAGAAACAAGATTCTTTGGGCTGAATAACATATTGACTGAGTGCCAAAACAATCTAATTTTCTCTTGTTAATGACGTTAAATCATAAACTTTCCGAAAGTGAGGCATTCCAGTTGCTCCCTGCAAAATTAACAGTATTGGGGGCGTTTGTTGTTTTGAACTAAAATAAATTAATGGATTTATGCAAGTTTGCATCTATTGCCTAATTAATACACCATCAGATTTATAGCTTATTTATTTACTATTTCACTAAACATCGCTTTTGATCCGTGAATCAATTATCATTTAGTTTCATATTTGTCCCAATATAATATTCTGGTCTCTCTCGATTTCCGTAAATATTTCGCGATTCCAAACGATGTCGAGTAGATTTCAAGGTGGATAACTTTCTAACTGCTAAATGCACTTAACACAAAAAAGAACATACAAAACCTTAATGTGTGCATTCACATCAGGTTCAACGAACTGTACGGTTGCAAAGTTTATTTTTAAAACGTCTCTGATGCCGATATTGTTTTCATTCGAGTATCATAACTCACTCAAAGTATGTCACCCGATATTTTCTTATTATTTGTTTTCACTTCATTAGATGCAAATAATGCAGAAATTCATTGTTAATTGTTGTTGTTTACTATTTCCTGCTGATTGCTGATTTTTAACTGACTCTTTAGTGGTTCTGTTTCGGTTGAAAGTTGCTGAACTGTACAGGAATCGGGATATGTTTAAATGTCTTAATCTCATAGTTTATCACTCACTCATGCCTCATGCAGCAGATTTTGTTTAGGCTTTGAACATGTTGCAGGCAATTTGGAAGCTCCACTTCTGTTCGTTCGCGTCTTAGTAATTACATATTTATAATTTTTACTGAATTATTGAAATTGCAAAATTCTACCATTTATACATAAATGTATGCATGCTCTGGTAGCATTTACATTTTCTGGACGGATTGTGGGTCAATTGTTCTTAAACTGTCTCCTTTGAGTCAAGGTGGAAGCCATTGAGAGAAAAATATTGTGTTATTTTATTTTTTAGCCAAAATTAGTTTTATTCTATGCGAATTCCAGTAAATCCTTTTTAGTTTTACAAAAAATCGATTAGCGATTGATTCGCACACCTTCGCATGAGCAAATTGAACTTGAAATCCTTTACTTCCGCTTTATATTGTAGATATTTGATGATAAGATTAGATAAGAAACATGAAATATTGATATTGCATTAAAATTAAAATTAAAGTTAATATATTTTTTTTGATTATTTACGTGTCAATACTTCTCAGTATATTTATACTCAATTGGCTTTAGAGCTTTTGTTATTTTTACAATGAAAATTAAATTAAAATTACAATCGCAAATTTTTAAATTATGAGCGAATGATCTTCAGAAGAAGGCATGAAAAATCATAGAGTTTGAAAGGAGACGAAAATGGAAAGTTTCTTTTAAGGCAGATACGTCACAATTATGTTATCCTTTAGAGAAACTTTGCAAATTTGTAATTGTAACAGGGCAATTCTTAATAGTGAAGAGGAAGGTGGGACAGAACGGGATATTTTGATGGTTTTTGTCATGTTTTTTGACTTTCATCACTATTTTCATAAGAAGAATAGATTTGTCGTTTTTTTCATTTTCCTCCCCTCACAATCTTTAGTATTATTAATTCGTTTTTCTGAAGATATTAGTAAATTATTTAAAAATTTGCGATTGTACTTTTAACTACTGCTTCTTAAAAAATTGGCAATATAACAAAATAACAAAAGCTCTAAAGCCAATTGAGTATAAATACATTGAGAAATATTGGCATGTAAAAAAAACAATCAATTGTGGAAAATTATTTTAATTTTAATGAAATTTTCCGATTTCCATATTTCATATCGCTTCAGTTTTCGACAGTGTTCACTTCCTAGGAGATTTTCTTTTGACCTCTTATCTGTTTGACTGGGCAATTTTTCTTTTCCTACTATTTTCTTTAAATTTCACGGCTTTTTTGGCATTTTTTTTTGTATGCAATTCAGTTATTCTTGCGGGTCTCCTTGTTGCAATTATATCGTTTAAACTGTCTGTTGAATAATTGGCATAATTCAAGCAAGTGCTGGGGACAAGCGGGGAAACAAAGAGTTCTTGTTGACATCAGGATTAAGACCTTAGGTTTTCACACAATTAAGCCATATTGATACAAAAAATAATTAACAAGTTATTTGATGAAATTGATTTCAATCAATTTGAATCGAAATATGCTCGATATAATCGTTTTTTGTCCGTGACATTCCAGTCAATTATGCAGTGTAGGATCAAGTTGAAGACCATTTCAATGAAACGGTAAATCAACAAAATTAATATTGACAATGCGGAATAGATTCGAAGGACCAATCACTTAAGGAGGCTTCTATTATCACTACCGCATAATTGATTTACGTCGTTTTCCAATAGATAACTACACTTGTATGATGTTACAACGGCTTAATTCAAACATGTGTCGTTTATGGTGCGAGTTTTGAATTGTTTTTGATTAGTTGCTAATTTGAAACGCATAATGCTTAATTGCCTAATGAAAAATGCGTACTTTGCAAGCACGCCTGGTATTTTTCCTTTTGGTTATTTACAAATCGACTCGATAGCACAACACAACATATTATTGCAAAATCGGTTTCGGTAGATTGCATACAGCTTTCTACCATGGACCCACCTATAACGCAAATTTTTAACAATCAGTTTCTTTTCGCCAATTTAAAGTTGAATAAACCGTGGTCACGTGGCAAGGGCAATGCGCCTTGACTTTTGACACCAGAAAAATTGGCAATCATGCAATAGTGTTTTTGTGGTTTCAGTAAATTAAATAGTAGTAATTTTCGGGACTATTGAACCGCAGATGCGAACGTTTTCATTTGGCCCGTATGTAGGCTTGCAATTTCGACGCAAAATAGACCGTCTAGCCCGAATGGCAATGGTTCAATGGATTGGCTAATTGAAGTTCGCTCATTTTACTCATTTTCCCCTTTGTTACAAGAAGGGAATTTATTATTGCCGGCTCAAATACAGAGGAGAAGAGATTGAGAATTTTCAAATAATCATCTCAAGAAACTAAACGGCGTTCTGAATATAGTAGCAGAAGAAATGGTTCCGAGCAATATCGTAAATATAATTAAAGTCCTAAAGATCGACAGTGAAGCAAAACTGAGACTAAAAGACGATGTAATTGTTCGGCTCCAATCCGCTTAAGACGGGGCGATAGTTTGGGCCCACCTTTGTTTGCTCTAATAATCGGCAAATAATCAGGGCAAGATTTAAGAAATATCAATAATATTGTACGCGAATGACAGCACCATAATGAAAGAAAGTGAGAATAATATATTCGCACTCCCCAAAGTTCCGATAACCCACAAGATGCAAACTTTTCATCTATAATAAATCCATAGACTAAGTAATGTTATTGATATCGAGAGTCGAAATATCAAGCAAAGATTTTTTCTGCTTAGAATCTTAGAAATCCAAATGGATTAAAGAACACGAAAAGCAAAGTAAGAATAAAAAAGCCGATGCATTAGTAATTAGAGCGGACAAGGCCAAAATCAAACGGATCCTGTGGACGTAAGAAATGAGAAGACTACGCTTCATTACAGGCACATTTCTCCTAGAACACATCCCAAGGAGCAAAATTTCAGCTAAATCCAAAATTCAAGACGTCGTAAAATGGAGGTATGGAGAGAATAGAATAAGCATATTAATCGACTGGACAACAAGAAAATCGTGCGTAAATGAACATCCCATGCTCAAGACCAGGGGATTGTTGGAAGACTGAGGACAAGATGACGAAACAGCTCGCAATTATTCTTATAAGAGCTAGACGCTGGGATTACAAACTTCCAACATTATTTTACGAGTAATAAGAAGAAACGAATATTAATAATAATAATAATAATAATAATAATAATAATACCAATTCCTAAAACCGGACTAGACAATACACAAACACAAAACTACAGACCTATCACACTACTCCCTGTACTGAGTAAAATTTTTGAAACTGTAATAAAAAATAGACTGCAACAATCAGTTGGACAACACACACAATACCAATACCAATTCGGATTTAAACCTAAACACTCAACTGTTCACCCACTTTTTATAATAACCAACAACATACAAACAACTCACCTCACGAACAAGAAAACAGCATGTCTCTCATGGACATCAATAAGGCCTTTGACAGTGTCTGGCACAAAGGACTTTATATAAACTTTACCAGCTTAAAACCCCCAAATACATAATTCACGCAATCAGAAACCTACTCACAAACAGACACCTAGAAGTACGCATAGACAACACCTTCTCCTTTGCTTTCTCCCTTGAACAAGGACTCACGCAAGGATCCTCGCTATCACCCCTTCTTTACAATATACTGCCACGACATATACAATCACAGTCTCCACGACAAAAGACACATTGACAAATCTGCTTACATACTACAATACGCCGACGACCTGCATTGATCGTGCACGACAAAACTACAGTAAAAGCATAACAAAAACTTCAAACACTAACAGATAATACAATTGCTTGGTTCTACATATGGAGACTTACACCAAACGCCACGAAAAACCAACTACTTTTACCAAACCACCAAATTAAAGACGACTCTCCATCAATAACAACAGACGGAAACAGAATTAGACCAAAACAAGAGGCAAAATATAGGAATGACACTGGACCAAAAACTCAAATTTACAAAACGCGCACAGAACGTAAGAACAAAAATCATTCAACGGACAAAACACTTCCGATCACTGACGTACAAAGACAAAGGAATTAGTACAAAGACCGCCACAAAAATTTACCAATGAATATGTAGACCTCTGCTTGACTACGGACATATACTGACAGCGAATCCATCCAGGAAAACTACAACACATTCAAACAACAGAACACATTGCCCTGAGATCAATAACGAAAATAAGACATCTCAAAACCAACTACACAACCCTCAAACTAACTACTCTACCAACGAGCAAAAATAACGCGAATAAGAGAAAGACAACTCCAATTGCAAACGAAATGGAAAAACAGTCCCTTCAACTGGACCCTACTGAATCCCCTTTGCCTCACGAGACAAACGAGACAATCCGCTTCCGCTTCCCAACAACAACACTACTTGAACACTTCCGACACGACTGAACCAACCTGCTAGACGATGAAAAGACATGACATAGAAGAGAGATTTTTTTTTGCTTTGTAGTAATTTTGTGTTTACATTTAAGATAGCTTAAGTTAGAAAATTAAACAATACATGTATATATGCAAGGGCAGAAGACCGAGGACCGATAGCCTATTGGGAAATAAAGATTATATATATATAATAAGGAGAACTCCAGCTGACAAGATGAGACTACGGCGCTTTGTGACTTTTTTTGGAAATTGAGATGACAGTGTTCTTTTGTAGAGAGATTCACAAATTTGGTTTTCTCTAATGGAACTTGCAATAAAAACTCGTATCTCGGCGATATTCACTATTAAAATAATGGACCACAGAGTAAAAGGCGCGCAATTAAACCACTTCAAGCTAGTTTAGTCACAATAGTATTTTTTTCAAATATCAAGCATTATTTTTCAATAATAAGGCATGGTTGAGTTAACGAACTTTTATAATAAAGTGTTGTGTACATCGAGGAGATTAATTAGAGACGAACACTAACAACTACGCATTGGAAAAAAGTGAAAACCTTTTCTCAAAATACTATAATATGGAAATAACGTGCGGAATGAGAATAATAACGGAAGAAGTAACTTTTGGGTGTACAAGTAGAACAATAATTCAGTATGTCCCACATTTAAAAGCCAGTAACTTTTGACTTTTTGAGCTAGAGCATTCATTCAAAAAACATATGTTAGGATTTTTGACCAGGTCTACATTTTAGACAACTGATATTTATTTTTTATGGTACATCTTGTATATTAGGCGACGTTTAGTTGTATATTAGACGCCCATTTTTCCTGGTTTAAAAAATGTCGGATACATTTGCATAATAATAATAAAAATGTAATCATCTTTAATTATATTCAATATCAACAAAGCGAGTAAATAATAATATAATAATAATGGTGTTGAAAAAGGTCAATAAAGCTGATCAGAAGCTTTTGGCAAAGTTTATGCTTAATAGAACCGACAGGATGAGGTTTTTTTATTACTCAATTTAAGAAAGTGTTTCTGGTTTTATATTTTCAGTCAACATTTGAAGGAAAAATGTGGCAATCTAATAAACGATGAACGAATTTCAGTTGTTTAATATAAAATTAATTGGGTAAATATAGTTTTCGAGCTATTACGTTTGTGTGTTAAAAGAGTGACGATAATTAAAGGAACAATTCCATTTTGTGGCTTCTGCTTATATTTTCATTTAAAGATTCAAAATGTAAATAGCCACTTAATTTAACTAACTTGATTGCTATTTATTAGCTGCAACTTTATCAAATTTCTACTGAAAGAACACCGGTAATAATTTAAAATCTTCAAAGAAACATTTTGATCGACTGTTCGTGATGTGCCTTATTTGCTTTATCTGTTCCACGCAATTTTGTTATTCCGCTGATTCTAAATGCCTTTTTCGTCTAAACAAAATTGTATATAAAATATTTCAACATAAACGGCCATATAATGTAAGCAATACTGATCCTGTTAATGGTAGCGTTAACGACCAAATCCATCTTTAGCCGGCCAAATTAAGCAAAATAATTGCGGTTTTAGAGACTGAAACTAAATAACACGAGACATTTCTGGTTCGGGCCATTACAATACGATCTAATCTAACAAGAGAAATCTGTTGTTTACACTTTGTACTTGGAAACGCTTATAAAAATGTCTAAAATAAACTTCCTTGACTTTTGACACCTAAAAATTGCCAATAGCGTAACACAGTCGAGCGCCATGGTTGGTTCTGGTTAAATAACAGCTTGATTTTTAGATTTTTATTAGCAAGGCTAACGAACTCATAAAAGTCAGTAGATGACAAATTTTTGCTTGGACTTTAAATTGCATTTTCAGATAAAGTTAGGAGTGGATTGACCGCATCAATGCCAAGTTACATCGATTAATCAACCACATATGATGCAATCATTCAGACTAGTTATTGTCTTTGAATATTATGAAGATGTTTTTATGTTTTTTTTTTCACTCAATCACAAAGTCAACTCCATGCAGTTTGCTTTGGACATGTTGGTTTAGTAGCAAGGCAGGGGCTTTGTGAACTTCAATATTGAGACTCCGATGTTTCAACCTCATGACATGTTAATATAATAATAATTACACTTTCAATAAATATTAGCAGAAGCTCCGTCTACAAAGTCTGTTTTTTCAAGTAAATTACTTTCGTTGACTCGAATTG
Source organism: Dendroctonus valens (assembly GCA_024550625.1). Lineage (NCBI taxonomy): Eukaryota > Metazoa > Arthropoda > Insecta > Coleoptera > Curculionidae > Dendroctonus > Dendroctonus valens. The sequence goes on from JAJTJO010000713.1 coordinate 10,265, forward strand.
CAATAGCATTCTCATGCTAAGCAATGTAACGAATGATTATTATTCATAGCATGTCTCCCATGGTGATTTTATTAGCACTTTGTTGGTGCAGATCTGCAATATTGTTTAGGACCAGAGCATGTGGGTTGATTGAAAAAAAGGACAATTACGCAGGGAATGCCGAGATCTCCTATTTCAGAAGTTCATTGGTCTCGAAGCTGTAATGAAATTCAATCTCTTACTATGTACAACGTACATAAAACTGTCATATTTACCATGCGATGTTAAGTCTGCAGAAATAAGTTACGTTGCAACATTTTAAATATTCCGGCGGTATGGCAAATGAGATCTTGATGAAATCAGCGTAAAGGAAAGATTGGTCAGTTGTAAAATCAATTAGCGATTAACGCATTTTGGAGCCATTACATAGTCATAGAAGGATAATTAATTCAATAACCATGAACCGTCATTAGGGTTACTTGTGGGTGATAGAAGTGAAACGTCTATTGTTGGAAGATTGGTCCATATGTCCTTTCTATACGAGTTACTCCTTGTTTTTTCTCAACTAATATAAAAGCAATATTTTTCATTAGGAGCGTTATATATCCTGACAATATTATCCCATTACTTTAATTAAAGTTCTACAGTTTCGCCAACTAATCTGGAAGTTTTAAGTTATTGAACCGCACGTAGTTCGTGTGCGATAAATTTCTCCAGAGAGATGACTCAGGAAGACACTTAACTGCGCTAAAAGCTTAACAGGCTCTACGTCGAAAAACTAACAATCTCATCATTTCTTTATTAAAAAAGTTCAGATGGCCAATTGCTTAAATTCAGTTCGGTTACTGCATCATTTTTCGTTTCTACGAGCTAATAAAAAGTTCGTTCACTCAAAAGTTCAACGAATCGATGCCAAAACACATGGTGACCATTTGCAATCGCATCAATAGGTCCAGTGTAATGTGCATAGTATCAAAATCGGTTGTATTTATTTATTTATTTGGTTTTTCGGTGCCAATCATGAACGGATTTGATTTCGATCACTTAAGGTAAACTTTTCATTTTAAGAACTTTACATTTGAATAAATTTGATTTTTTTTCTTAACTACCTTTTTTAATATTTAATTTTTTTTATAGTAGATTGATTTTATTGCAGCCTTTGAACTTTTTATGACTCATTTAAGGGGAGGAAAAGCACCCAATCGTATTATCGGACTATGCAATTAGTGGAAGTGAACCATTTCCAATTTATTAATGTGCCCAGAGTACTAATTTTTTTTCACCCTGAGCTCACTTTAGATCAACCGAATGTTTCGAGGAAGCATTTGCTTTATAATTTGCATACATTTTCAGTCAGTATTAAACTGCCCAGCAAAAGAATGTTACACGGTCAAATTTGCCCTAACTTTGAAACTGCATAAATTCTGATTGCTGCTGGCGATTTTATTTCTGTTTGAAGTCATACTGGAGTCCAATTATTTTTCTGTCAGTCCGTATTTTTGCAAAATTGGGTACTTTTGATAAATTTCTACAAGGTGTGAAATGAAACAATGCTTCGTTTCTGATTATTCTGCTACTACCAGTGGAACTTAAAAGGTTTTTTAGATTTAATGGCGAAAGGCATCATATATTGAAACAACATATATTTAAAATAAAAAAATCGCGATATATTTGGAGCTCATATTGAAGCTGAAACTTCATAGTCGACTTACGACGGAAATTCTATATACAGGGGTGCATTGAAAGTAACCCAAATCAGAAACTACCTCCGAAATCTGGGAATCTGGCAGACATTTACTTTTCAAATAAGTCGTTCATTCTTGCAATCCTGTATATTAACTTTTTGTCTCAAGTCGACTATGAATTTTTAGCTTCAATAGGCGTTCTTGATTTTGAAAACCGCGTCAAAACGGAAACATCTTATCACCGCAACAGCAAAAACTAGATTTTTCAGATCAACTTGTAAATAAAAAAAAGTACGCAAAATCGAAAAAATAGTTTTGAGATGTGAGGTCTATCTTTACGCCCTTGTTGTTGAATTAAAAAAAAAAACGTTTTTTTGTTCAACTGGGGAGCACGCCGACTTTAAAATAATTTGCATTATTCGTTGTCCACCCTGTTGGAAATCGATCAATAGAAAGTGATTTTTGCAAAAACACACACTCAAAGAACAATAATTAGACTAATACCGCTTCAAACAGATCATCATCTGAAATCATCATCAAAAACAGAACAGCAGATCGCTTGCAGTAATAAAATTTTATCCCGTTTCAATCGTTGGACAAATTTGGCAGTGTTACGTTTAATTTGTTGAGCAGTTCAGTTTTCAGCAAAGAACAGGTTGAGGTAGAAAGAGGCCAAAAGCTAACGAGTTCAACGTGTTTATTAAATTTCTCTTTCACAATTTAGGGTACCAGATTTAAATGATTGATAGACAGTATAATATAATAATTTCTATGATCAAAACATAAAGTCAGGTATAATAAACATCATGACTCAGAAAGTTTCTTGTTTTTGGAGCGAATAAAGCGTTATTGGTTAGTTTTTAAAAATGGTAATTTGAGTTTAAATTTTATATCTTATGTTAACGAAGCTCAAAAATCCAATTACTTTATGCACTCATCTTAATTAGTTGCCAGAATTTGCAGCTTCCCTGCTAGGCTGGGCACTATTTGACTTCTGACATGCGGAAATTGGCAAAGCGTGATACTTTTGTTGTGCTGCAACTAATTAAATGACTTGTGTTTTGAGACTAACGAACTGGAAACTGAGGCAGCTACGTGCTTTTTTGCTCTTTTTTTTTTCATTTTCGACACTGCTTTTAATAGGTTCAACAGCTAAGTTAAAGTGAAGAGCTTGTTAACGTGCGTCTGCTTGTGTTGAGATTCCATTTCATTAGGTTTTGACTGAATTTTTCAACTGTTTGTTGTGAATCGTTAGTTCATTTTTTTTGAAAATTAGCTGCGTCTGATCTGATGATAGTTGACAAAATAAGAAACGAATTGTTTATTAATAGCATTTATTTCAGAAAGAAAGGTAGACTAAAGGTTCGTGAAGAAAATTTCCATTAAAAAAAACCTTCCTTTTGGGACAATTAAGTACTGAAATTACCAAACAAGTCACACCCCAACAATATAAAACCTAATCATGCTTCTCGAGTTAAACTTCTTTAAAAGTATATGCATTTTTCTAATGCGTTTTAAATTTCCTTTTGCAAATATTTCATTGATATTCTCCCGCAGTGATTTTTCAGACAGATAGCTCCAATTACATTGAAGTTTGATTTATTGACTATTAATTGCGCTCGAAATTTGTCAGGATTAACCCAAATACCTTGAATATGCGGTGAAAATGCATTAATTTGAAACGAAGAATCCAAGATGCTTATTAATCGGTATGAAACGTTGACATCTTGCTACACGCAATCGATTATGTCACCAATTAGTACTTGTAAATAAATGTGCTTTAATTAATTAGAGGTGCAACATTATTGCATAACGGAATAATTAGTTGCATTCATTTTGATTTGTTTAGATTTATTGATATCCTAACAAATGCTCTGGGGATACCGGGTACTGCTTCGATTTACTCACACTCGCGAGCTCTAACTAGCAATAAACATTGAAGAACCCAAGAAAATTAACCAACAGTTGCCTACTTTGTACTAAGTAAGAACATTGAATGAGTTTCTTTAAGTAATATATTAAAAATTGACGTTAAAAAGTTATAATGTCGTAAAATGAGTTATTTTCATTTTCTTGCTGATATGGAACTCAAAAGCTACAGTACAGAAATCATAATGAGAATAATGAAATGTAATATATTAATGATGAATAAAAAACTATTAGGTACATACTATAAAATTAAAATTTGTCATACAACACCAAGTTTCTTTGCCATCCGTACTCTTGGAAGAATATCTCAATTTTCTTATGTATTTTTTCAAAAAAATTATTTTTTATTGGGCATTACTGCTCAGAGCATTTATCTATACATCTAGCTCTACAACTGACTTTACAATCTGTCGCCATCTATCGCGATGCATCATAATTTTTTCTGCATCATGGAATTTTAGGGTTGTTAAATCTGATGCAATATTATCTCTCCAGCGCATTTTGGTCTTTCGAGTGGTCTTTTTCCGTCTGGATTCTCTTCCCACACCAGTTTAATCATTCGTTGGCCCTCTTGTCTTTTAACATGACCCGCCCATCTAAACTTTCTGATTTTATTGTTTCAACTATGTCTGGTTGGTTATACAACTGTTGCAGCTCTCTATTTGTTCTTATGCGATACTGTTGCGGGTGTCGTCTTTTGTTGGTACAGATATTCCCTTCAGTACTTTTCTTTCTGAAATTTTAAGCCATTTTCGTTCTGTTTTGTTAGTGTACATGTCTCACAGGCATACGTCATAATGGGTCTTCTCTCGAAGTCTCGAAGGTCCTCGTCTCGTCGAAGGACCTGATTTCTAAATAGTTACGTCTTTTTGAGTAAGTCACTTTTCTCCCAATGCTTTCCAGAACGATATTAAAGAGCATCGGAGAAATGACGTCTCCCTGTTTGAGACCATTGCTTATAGCAAAGGAAGTTGAAGTTTTTTTCTTATTCTCACTGCATTATTGCCCCTCTACACAAGTTTTTGCAAGTGTTTTTGCAATTTTTTGGGTATGCCCAATTCGGCCATAGCGTTCCATAGCTCCACTCTGATAATGTTGTCATAAGCTTGCCTGAAATCTATTAACAGTTGTTGAAGTGTTTTGTTAAATTCCTCCCATTTCTCCATTAGCTGCCTGATCGTGAAAATTTGGTCTACGGTTGAGCGATTCTTTGTAAATCCACATTGATAGTCCCCCATCTGATTCTCAATGCAAGGACATTCGACAAAGCTGTTGTCACTTCTTCTTGTGTTGGTGCTTCTACTAAAAGTTCATTTCCCTCGTGATTTGTTTGTGCATTAAGCAATTTATCGAAATAATGTTCCAGGTCTCTAGTACTTCTTCCTCTGTGGTTGCTACGTTTCCATCATCGTTCTTTATAATTGTACCAACTTTGTTCTAAAACATTTATTTATTCTTTTCATTTAATGAAAACTTCTTTAGTCTTCTAAATATCTTCGAGGATTCTGTTTTTATCAGAGCATCTTAGTTTTTTAATTAATTTTTGCTCACCTCTGAATCCAATTAATGCTAGCACCAATAATAATTTCATGTTTTTTTGTCATTTTGGCTCTAAAGCGAGTTCAGAGGTAAACTTTCATATGATCACGGTTAAAAGCGGAAATTTCCATGTTCGTCATACCGTCATATACGGCATTACGACCAACACGCGAAGATGTGAGTTGACCATTTAGAACAAAGTGTTCAGGTTTACGAAAACTGATCGTAGCACTTATCCGAGATGTTAAATGGTTCAGAAACACGCCTCTTCGATTCATATATCACGGCATATTTGCAATCATGCAATAAATGTTTGAGTCGTTTTGCTATAATTAGCCTTGCCAAGAGCAACGACCCGTAGATGATAATTCGGCTTTAGTTATAGAAGATTGATATTAATACAATTATTGTATATTGTTTAATTGTTTTTGTTCAGAGAGCCGGAGTGACCTACGTCGAAAGGTGATATAAAGAGCTGATTACTGTCGTTTCGTTTTTACTGGATTTATTTTTAATCGAGGCTAAAAGTCAATTTTAAAACAGTTTGTGTTGTTATGTATTTAAAAGTTCAGTCATATAAAGTGATATAATCACTTAAATTCATTGTTTAATCATGAAAATTGATCTTTTTAAATTGTTGAAAATGACGTCAATTAGAGAGGGACGCTTATTAACTCCAATTTTGCTTTTGCAATTTATGACCCCAACTTTCTCACAAATCTGTTTTGTTGCAATCGTTTTTTTCGAACTTTCTTAGGGTTTGCTCTTTGCTGATTTTCATTGTTTCTAGTTCACCAGCCATTTCCTCATTAATCTAAACAGAAGAAAATGCCTTATATTTGGAATGGGAAAGTTCTAATGAACAGTTTCCCGGTTTTAAATAGTAATTATATTCTTATTGATAAAATTAGTTTTTCCTGGGTCGCTTCGCTTCGTTCACCAAACCTATTTCGGGCCTTTTGCCAATTTGGCACAGTTGAGACCGACTCCGAAATTCCCCGATAGATTTGTAAACACACTTGTATGAGTTATAGATGACTCAAACACTTTTAATTTTCGTTAGTGGTTTAATAGTTTAAGTACGCAATTATTCGTTTGTTGCCGCTTTAATGTTTTAATGATGTTGATTTAGCGATCTCTTTGGCTTTTCAATGTTGCAATTTGATACTGGTTTTAACTAAAACATTTTGCAACACACACCATAAATATTGTTAATTTATATGCATCTATTAGGATTTTAGTGAATTTATGCGGTAAGAGGACATTAAAGATCTTGTCTTCAGCCAGCCCGATGCGCTGGCGTCAATGATTTTTTTGAAGACTATTATGCATGTTAATACACTGCGCCGCAAATTTAATCAATAGGTTAAATATTTCCTAACTTACTTTTGTGAATATTTTCTCTGTGAATTCTAGCAATATTCTTGAATTAAAAAATAAACATTTTGTGTGTCCTGTGTTTAAAGACTGTCATGTTTTCTTGGTCAAAGTTTAAACCTTTTGCGGGCAATATGTGGTAGCCAGAGAGAAAAAGTATACGATGTTATAGCCTTCTCTTCTGAGTAATTTTCATCCTGAATCGTCTGTTTATATTTGAGCCATTCGAGAGTTACAATCTTTTGATGACCGGCTACATTTTCCGAGTGAAGTTCACTTAAATTTCTTTTTGCAACAAGTTGATTGCTCTGCTTGTTTTGTCACTCTCTATGTTTTGTCAATTAACTTGTTAAAGTTCTTGTTATCCTAAGGATAAGGTATTTTTGTTTTCTCGCCTGGGGATATTGTTTTTTTTTGTTTAAAATAACAGTTACAAAATCAACAGAGGTTGACAGCTCTAAGCTTGTAATAAAATATTCGCACAGGCTTTTTAGGAATTTAAAAGGGAAGTTTAAATTCATTTCGAGCGGAAAATGTGAAAATATTCAAATTATTCACTATTTAAACACCCGTTATGTTTATTACATTTTTTTGCTTATCTTACAATTGAAATTTTGTCCATGATTAAAGCTATGAATCGATAAAAAAATTGTTGAAATGGGATTTCCGATTGATAAAAATATCACAGTCAAAACTGAGGAAATATTGAAGATTTGCTGCGCTGTGTATAATGACTTTATCGTGTTATTATCGTTTTTCAATCTGATTCTGCTATGGTATATTGTCGCTTTTTCATCGGACTCAAAGTATGCCCTGCGAAACGTTTTCTTTGCCTAATTACGCTAATGATATTGACGTTAATCTTACTTTACATGTCTTTGGTGAAATAAATATCTGCCATGCAATAATGCATGATAAAAACCGGAAAATGGTTTTAAATGCAAAATTCCAGTTTCTTTGCTTTGTGCATTTTCAAGGCTGAGCCAAGGCGCTGAAGTGCGTTCATTAGTTGCAGATATTTAAATAATCAGTTTTTTCTGATAAGTGATATTGATCGCTTTGAAAATTTCCAACAAATTAACAAGGAAGCTGAAATAATTTGTCTGCAATAATCAGATCTGCACAGTTCCTTTTCCCTAGATGCAACTGGATTATGTGCGAAGCAGCATGGTAAATTTTATTTATTTTGCACAATGCTGTTAATGGTTTCCGGTTGTGTAGTGTGACTCTTGACGAAAACAAAAACTCCAAAGGGTAATTAGTTTTTTTAAGATATTTAGTTGAAAAATCAAGGATCTTGTATTAATACGCTGTTTTATATTTTGATTTTATAAAATGCAATTATGTGTGCCTACATCTTATGGGTTGGATAATGGCTCAAAAATATCACTGGGACATTCTTAATTGTATTATTTTAGGCTTCTACATTCTGTATGTCTAATTTTAACTTATCATTTCGTTGCAAAAACTCTCGATGTGATGTTGGGAGACACCCAAATAGCGATTTGAAGGTAAGCGACCGCATCCGGAAATAGCAGCGACGTGTTATGCAAAATTTGCAACTAATTACAAACTTGAGTCCGAGCTATTAAAAGCTGTATGAAAATTAGCAGTCCGATCAGTATCAATGTCGTTATGAATTAATGGACACTTATAATAATTATTATTTGGCAATACGAACTTCTGAGCGGATTGATAGGCAGATTTCGCAATTGTTTCTAATTGCCCAATTGAAAGCGAACAATGTGATAGAAACGTTTACTTGGTGAGCAAAGTGAAGGGCATTGGTCTTAAGAGGATGATGTCAAAGCCGCTAATGTATGGTGAGCATTGATCCATAAATGTTGTTGCTCATCAAGTTAATTTTTATATTAAACAGCTGGGATTTGCGTCTGTTTGCTCGGGTTGCATATGTACGTTCTCCATGCTTATAACCTTTGTAGATGTTTTAGTCAGACACTGTGTTTGAAAATTATACTTTAAAACTGACGCGGAATAAAATTATCAATACTGCGTTGTTTCCCACTAAAGTAAATTGCACCAATGCTTCCTCTCATTAGCAGCATTTAATGATCAACCTTCATTCATAAGTTAATTAGTTACACTGCAAACAATGTTCGAAGATTTTACAGCATTCTAATGAAAAAAACGCCTGATCACATAGATCATCCTGATCTGAAATCAGAGCATAGTTTGTGATTCTTCAAACTCTGCCTTTTCTATTTAAGAGCCAACTATCCTACGAATGCATATTCAGCTGCTTGTTACGAAGAAACGGATCGACTGCTTATAGAGATATATGAGGAAATATATCATGCCACTAATGAGGCTTCAACTGATGTTGCTCCAACATGTTCTGGTTTAAGGATGACTGATTTTCGTTCAAACTCATGGCAGCAGATTCTTGCAAATTACCAATGTTTTTCCAATTAAAATCGTCTAAACCAAACAGCAGTACAAATCAGACTGCGTAGTACAAACCTACTTTACTAAATAATAAAATGCTATTTCCCAGTGGCAATATTCAAAAAAATCATTACTTGCTTTCAGCTTTCATATTATGGCCAGTTAATGCAATTAAAAATTCCCGAACAAAGATTTAACGGTACTATAATAGGCGATTTAATAGTTCCGAAGCAGAATTGCTCTATGGTAATCAGATGAACCACAGATCTGGGCTATCGACAAGCCTAACCTTGACTGGCCTGACAGCCTAATTTTTTTTATTCTTCACACTCGCTTGACCCAGTGACCTAGGAGATCAACAACCTAAACCGAGATTGTTCTCTGAACATTTTTCAATGTCCTGTCCAGTTTCGGGTTTTTATTTACGGGCTAGTATTTTATTAGATATTTTATAAACACAGATACAGTACAA
>JAJTJO010000714.1:0-18032 GCA_024550625.1 Dendroctonus valens
CTTATATGCAGTGGTTTAATTTGTATGATTTTTGGAACTTCCTGAAATATATGCGAATTTGGCCGTTCTACACCGCCTGCCTTCATGCGTCATATCTTCAAGCTGGAAAGAGATATTGAAACCCCGTCTTTAGCAATCAATAGAAGAATCTTTGCACAAGACTAGCCGAACTTGCCGGGATTGGGCTCTTTGCTATTTGCCACTTTTTAATATTTTATGATGAATTGGAACGTGGCTTTGAGGCTCAAGAGTGGAAACCCTTAAGTTCATAATAGTTTAAACTACTTGATTCATTTTGAGAAGAATTCACTTCGCGTATTTTCCAGAGTTCTCCTATGTACATTTAGAGATGCTTTCTCATACGTCGTCGTAGGATCTAGCAAGGGTCCTAAGGAAGACGGTGCAAACGTAATCAATTAGTCCCAAATTTTATGAATTTTTCAAAATTGATGAAAATTAAATTATTCACTTGACCCTTCTAAAATGAAGTATGAAAATTGCGTGAGGCTTCTTTTATGCACTCATGAAAACAGTTTCCCAATATATGTCCGAGGTTTGGAGCAAGGGCTCGCAAGAGAGGACGTGTGAAACACGACAATTCGCGTAAATTTTAGTAATTTTTCAGAGTTCATTAAAGTTAAACTGCTTGACTAATTTTTCCAAATTCGGTTCTCGTCTTCCCAGACTTCTTTATTGACGCTTGACAACACGTTTCCAATATTGGTCGAAATCTTCATCAGGGCCCGCAAGAAAAACGGTGCAAACATGACAAATTCGCGAAAATTTTAGTAATTTTTCAGAGTTCATTAAAGTTAAACGCTCCTGACTAATTTTTCCAAATTCGGTTCTCGTCTTCCAGGCTTCTTTTATTGACGCTTGTAACACGTTTCCAATATGGTCGAAATCTTCATCAAGGCCCTCAAGAAAAACGGGCACAACATGACAAATTCGCGAAAATTTTAGTAATTTTTCAGAGTTCATTAAAGTTAAACTGCTTGACTAATTTTTCCAAAATTCGGTTCTGTCTTCTCCCAGGCTTCTTTATTGACGCTTGAGAACACGTTTCCAATATTGGTCGAAATCTTCATCAAGGGCCCGCAAGAAAAAACGGTGCAAACATGACAAATTCGCGAAAATTTTAGTAATTTTTCAGAGTTCATTAAAGTTAAACTGCTTGACTAATTTTTCCAAAATTCGGTTCTCGTCTTCTCCCAGGCTTCTTTATTGACGCTTGACAACACGTTTCCAATATATGGTCGAAATCTTCATCAAGGGCCCGCAAGAAAAAACGGTGCAAACATGACAAATTCGCGTAAATTTTAGTAATTTTTCAGAGTTCATTAAAGTTAAACTGCTTGACTAATTTTTCCAAAATTGGGTTCTCGTGATCTCCCAGGCTTTTATTGACGCTTGGCAATAAGTTTCCAATATTTGTGCCAAATCTTCATCAAGGGCCCGCAAGAGAAACGGTGCAAACATAACAAATTCGTGAAAATTTTAGTAATTTTTCAGAGTTCATTAGATTTAAACTGCGTGACTAATTTTTCCAAAATTCGCTTCTCGTCTTCGCTCAAGTTTCTCTTATTGACGCTTGACAACACGTTTCCAATAAATGGTCGAAATATTCATCAAGGGCCCGCAAGAGAAAACGGTGCAAACATGACAAATTCGCGAAAATGTTAGAAAAGTTCCAAAATTCATCAAAATCAAACTGCTCGCCTAATCCTTATGAAATTTACTCCTGGGTTTACGCAAAGCTTCTTCTATGGATTAGTGAAGACGTTTTCCCAATATCTTTTGGAGGTATTGAACAAGAACCGGTAAGGGCAGATGGTGGGCAAACCTGACCAGATTTAGAGAGTTTCTAAAATTTTTAAAAATTAAACTACTCACGTAATCGTTGTTAAAATCGGTTACTGGTGATACACGAAGCTTCTTCTGTAGACTGTTGAAGACTGTTCGGCAATATCTCTTCGAGTTATCGAACAAGAGCACATAAGGGAAGACGGTGCAAACATGACAAATTCGCGCAATTTTCAGAAATATTTCGAAGTTCATAAAATTGAACTACTTGACAAATTTTCACAAAAATTCCCTTCGCTCTTCTCCAACGCCCCTTTTATTGCCCTTTGAGGACACTCCCTCAATATATTGCCGAATTATCCAGCAAGGGCCCATAAGGGAAGACGGTGCAAACATGATCAGTTTACCCAAATTTTAGGAAATTTCCAAAATTCCTCAAAATGAAACTGAGGGCTTGGTCCTTTCAAAAATGCACTTCTAGAATTATGCGAAGCTTTTTCTATCAATTGTTGAAGGCAGTTTTTCAATATATCGCTGAAGTATCGATTAAGGGCCCATAAGGGAAGACGGTGCAAATAAGACAAATCCGCGCAAATTTTAGTAAATGTTTAGGAAATATATTGCGATTCGAGCTTCAAAAATCGATACAAGCCTTCAGCTAATACTCAGAGGAAATTTGGTTTTTACAGAACAAGGATTTTTTTTTGTATGAAATCTGCAAACTTAAAGAAATTTGCGCAATTTGGCCTTATATGGTTCATTCCCCAACATTCAGGCAGAAAATAGGCATGCGAGCCTAAGCAGTCGATAGCAGAAGATTTGCGGAAAAAGTCTTGTGTGAGTCTTTGTGTTACGAATCAAAGAAACTGTCCAAGAATTTGAACCCAAAAATCCTTCGAGGAATTCTGGAAGAATCACCCTGTATATACAATTTGCGCTCTCAATCGCTGCAAATGTAGACAGATTTTATAAACATTTAAATCTTCCTCATCCTACATCCCAGCAGTTCTTTCGTGCGTAAATCTTAGACTTTTTGTGCAACTGCTTCTAACGAAGACATTTGCTAGAACTATGGTAAAACTACTGGTTCAAAATGCATATAATTTACATATAAAAAAAGAAAATTAGGTTTGACAAAATAAAAACGTAGCTAAAATCCCCTGCTGGAACCGTAAGCTCGCAAGGCCCGAGGCTGGTGCAATTAACAATTAGGACGGTGCTTTTGATTGAAAATTGAATCCGATCGGACAAATTGCCCGGCTAGTTTCGATCCTGCAGCTAATGGAAAGAAATAAATAACGCTGATTTCCATGACGAAACCCGAATGATAATTACGGTTAATTATCCCGGGAATATCAACACTCATGGCCTTTGAATTATATGGACGCTACCTGTACAAGACAGTCTCATTAAAAATTTGAAATGTGCCTATTACATGAAATTCCTCAGAGTGCCCACCTGATTAGCCAGTGGAATCTCCTTAATGTGCACCAAAATTCACGCTTTTCAAACCGACATAAATCAAACGATATTAACTTTGAGAAATTTATCGCTGCGGGCAGCTCGTGCCTAATCTCCGAGATGTACAACCAGGGAATATTCAATATTAGATGTTTAATCCAGCGTCTCAAATCGTAATTATATTTGAACCCGGTACCCGCTCATCATCCTTTCATTGAATAATAACTCTAATCAGATAAGTGCCTCGAGATTTATACTGGATAAAAGTCCGGATTTGTTTCGGAATAAATTTCAATGGTTTTGAGGAATGTCGGGACATGGTTCGGCTCTTCGGTCACTGACTATCTTTGCCCAACCAAAAGATCCCAAAACAATGGTCCGATTAGTGCGACTGATTTTCGGGCCTTTTCACACCAGATAACCGTAATGGACTCTTTTGTACCATCGACTTTCTATAGATTCACAATTGCTCAAATCAACTAGCCAAAAACAAACCTGACTATTTTACACTTTCATAGTCCAACCACAAGTCTAAGTATATGTTTTCCTTATTAGAGTGTTTTTTTTTTAATCCTCGTTTAAATTCAGTTTGATTGCAAGCTTTTTCGCTCTATTCTTCACTTTTCGCTCTCAAGCTCCAGTTAGAGTGCCGCTGTCTCCTCAAAACTCTTTGATCGTTTTCTTCACTCAAAGTTCATTTCTGATGCTTCATACAAGCTGGTCATTGACTCGTCAAAAAGTTTGATAAGAGAGAGACTCAAGGAGGAGTAAAAGGGTTACAAAAACAAAAAACGCAATAAGAGACGATACTAATATAGACGAAACGAACAACAGAAAACTTTGAAGAACAATTTTCTATACACTGAGCTACTTTGTCCTGAAACAGTTTGCTAGGTGAAGAAATAAAGATCGACAGAAGAATAAAGCAAAAGTTCGCATGAAGCATCAGTCCATCCAGTTCCTTCACATAGAATGAATGTTTATGGGGACGACACGCTACGCATTGCACAAAGAGAGGGTGATTTACAACTATTTCAGTTAAAATACTAATTTAGCATTTTTAAATTCCTTCCGGTTCATTCTGTCTCTATTGCTTAGTTCTTCACGTTAAACTACAGTGAAGAACGTAATGGTTTCTTCATTCAGTTACAGTTGAATTCCTATGCTTTCATACAAGCCTGTTATTCAATCGTCAGAGATGAAGGCTGAGAAGAGAGAAGACTAGAAGACTAGGAGTATATACCATAAATAAACGCATTTAGGTCGTAATAACATAGACGAAACTAACAACAGAAAACTTGGAAGAACAATGTTCTACACGAAGCTAACTGCTCTTATACCGTTGCTGACTGAAGAAATAAAGATCGACAGAAATTAGAGCAAAGGTTCGCATGAAGCATTAGTCCATTCAGTTTTCACATAGAATGAATGTTATGCGGACGACACACTACTCATTGCACAGAAGACGATTTACAACTATTTCAGTTAAAAATACTAATTTAGCATCAGTTTTTCCAATTCTTCAGGTTTAGCCAAGAATTCAATTTGCGTTTCCACTCTATTCTTTCTCTGTTGCTTAGTTCTTCGTCTTAAACTACAATTAGATATAGTCGTTGTTTCTTCAAACCTTTTTTTCAATCGTTTTCTTCAGTTAAGTTCATTTTTGGTCAAGCTTGATATTGAGTGGCTAGAATGAAGAATGATATACTTATCAGTCCTCTCTTTAGAGGACTTAAGAAGTAGTAAACGGTACTCACAATTGCAGAAGTAAGAAAAGATAATAAAATGGACAAACACACACCAGAAAACTGCTCTAAAACAGTTTTGAACTATTTCGAAAATATAAACTTCAAGAGCAGAATAAAGCAAAGGTTTATAATTTTTATAGAAGGGAGACACATGTTTTCAATATAATGAATGTTATGCGGACGACACCTACTCATTGCACAAGAGAGGACGATTTACAACTATTTCAGTTAAAAATACTAATTTAGCAACAGTTTTTAGCAATTCTTCGGGTTTAGCCAATAATTCAATTTGGTTTCCCTCTATTTTTCTCTGTTGTTTAGTTCTTCATCTTAAACTACAATTAGATATAGTCGTTGTTTCTTCAAACCTTATTTTTGTCGTTTTCTTCAGTTAAGTTAATTTTTTGTCAAGCTTGATATTGAGTGGCCAGAATGAAGAATGATACACTTATCAGTCCTCTCTTTAGAGGACTTAACAAGTAGTAAAAAGTACTCAAAATTGCAGTAAGCAAAGATAATAAAATGGACAAAACAAACACCAGAAAACTTCTGAAACAGTTTTGAACTGAAAATATAAACTAGGCAGAATGAAGCAAAGGTCTATTAATTTTTATAGAAGGGAGACACCTGTTTTCCCATAGAATGAATACTATGCGGATGACACACTACTCATTGCACAAAGAGAGGACGATTTACAACTATTTCAGTTAAAAATACTAATTTAGCAACAGTTTTTACCAATTCTTCGGGTTTAGCCAATAATTCAATTTGCGTTTCCCCTCTATTCTTTCTCTGTTGCTTAGTTCTTCATCTTAAACCACAATTAGATATAGTCGTTGTTTCTTCAAACCTTCATTTTGTCGTTTTCTTCAGTTAAGTTAATTTTTTGTCAAGCTTGATATTGAATGACCAGAATGAAGAATGATACACTTATCAGTCCTCTCTTTAGAGGACTTAAGAAGTAGTAAAAAGTATTCAAAATTGCAGTAAGAAAAGATAATGAAATGGACAAAACACACACCAGAAAACTGCTCTAAAACAGTTTTGAACTATTTCGAAAATATAAACTTCAAGAGCAGAATAAAGCAAAGGTCTATTAATGTTTATAGAAGGGAGACACATGTTTTCACATAGAATGAATGTTATGCGGACGACACACTACTCATTGCACAAAGAGAGGACGATTTACAACTATTTCAGTTAAAAATACTAATTTAGCATCAGTTTTTACCAATTCTTCGGGTTTAGTCGACAATTCAATTTGCGTTTCCCCTCTATTCTTCCTCTGTTGCTTAGTTCTTCATCTTAAACTACAATTAGATATAGTCGTTGTTTTCCTCAAAAACCTTCGTTTTTTTTTTTCGTTTCCTTTCAGTTGAAGTTATTTTTGTTAAGCGTGAATTGAGTGCCAGAATGAAGAATGATACACTTATCATCCTCTCGTTAGAGGACTTAACAGTAGTAAAAGTACTCAAAATTGAGGTAAGAAAAGAGATAATAATGGACAAAACAAACAGCCAGAAAACTGTTCTAAAAACAGTTTTGAACTGAAAAATATAAACTAAACAGAATGAAGCAAAGGTCTATTAAGTTTTTATGGAAGGGAGACACCTGTTTTCCCATAAAATGAATACTATGGCGGATGACACCGCTGCTCTTTGCGAAACACAAGACAGCATTTTAATTTAGCACTGTTTTGAACCGAAAATACAGTTTGGATTTTCTTTTCGTATTCTTTCTCTATTGCTTAGTTCTTCCTCATCGTTTGATCCCTAAACGAGCTCCAATCAATTGTGGAGGAACAAAAATATTTTGAATTGATCACAGTGAGAGGACAAGGACAAAAGACATGAACTTACACTGTTTGTGTTTTTGTAATTATTTATTTTTATTTGTCTGCTTAATTTTTCTTTTTCGTTTTTTTGTTTCGGTTTTTCCTTTATTTAGTTGATGACGATGTCTACCTATAGGGAAGTAGAGAAGTTTTATCAGCCATCGAAACCGATTTTACACCAACGAAGAAATCATGTGGATTCTGTGGCAGTTTTCGTCCCTTCATGTCATCAGCTCTTAAGCTCTATACACTCTAATTGCGCGTTTTTTCAGTTGGTTCAACACCCTACAACCGTCGGACTTCTTCTTCGTCTACCTCTCGTTTTCAGGTCGTGAACGAAATGGGTTTTTCATTCATCTGACCACCCGGCTGACCGAAAACATCCCAATCCCTGGTAATCGTCCCGGTATTCAAATCTTATCGGAAAAAATCGAAAAATATGCAGATCGGCCAGATTGCCGAACTAATCGCCCGGATCAGAATAGATAAGAGGATCAGACATGTTTCTGTGTTAATTGACTTGTGGAGCCAGTGGCGCAACAAGAGCACAGTCGACTCGAAACAGGGTGTTTCGCTTTGTTCAAGCTCGCGCTTGGAGGAACGCCATTGTGGCAATGGCAATTTCCATGAATAGCCATTAAAATTAAATGTCAGCCCGTGTAATGGTTGACGATCTGCCATTAAATAAATCGATTCTAAATAAAAAATCAAGAGGCAACATGGATTTTTCGGGGCCGTTATTATCTTCGCGGAGGTAACTTTGCCGCTAATGGCGCGTGGTCATTTGACTCGTTTCCATTGGGATTTTCATTCATAAATCTACTTGGTTGGTGGTAAATTTACAAGAATTGGGTGTGAGCTTTGGAGGGTTTTTGCATTGGTTCCAGTGATGGGAAGAATCGCTTGAAATTATTTAGAGGTAGCTTAATTCGAACTAGAATATAGAAGTTGAATATGAAACAGACCTGATGTCTGTTGATCGCCAGCATGCATTTAACATGTCGGACATATTACGCGATCGTTCAGTCCTTTTAGGGAAAGAGGTTTACCTACTGCCCAGGGCGCTTCCTTTTGCTCCAACGGTCTACCCGAAACCCGCAACTGTTTAGAGGCGCGAACTTAATTTATGCCCGGTAGAAAGTTATGAAGTCACACTTTTTCTTTCGCACAGCCCGAATAAATTACGGCCAATTAATCTATTATTTAGTCATTAGCACGTCGATGCGATTATGGTCGATGGCTGTCTAATTAGAGGCGGAGACACCTCCAGTTCCAAATATGGACGATTATTGCCGAAATTATTAATGCCCGCTTGATCCAATCTGGCGCAGCTGATTTTTGCCGAAACTTTCCACCATTGGTTAATCATTGATTGTTAAGACATGGAGAGAAAGATCAGTTCAAGTCGATTCATTTTCGACCCCAAAGGCCAATGCATCAGCCAATTAAATCCTTTAGCCCAAGTCAGTTTGCATAATGCTGTTTCATCTCAATGTGACTCAAGCACACGCCCCCATATGTAACGTACAAGAAAAAAGTCGGAACTCCTTCGGAAAAGGCAAATCCTAGGCGAATTTGATGCCAGAATTGGCAAAGGCTCATTTGGAAGTTGTGGACGGTGAAGGAGAAACTATAGAAGCAAAGAGTTTATACAGAAATGTGAGTTGGGGCTGACAAATACACTGCAGGAAGTTGAATGCAGGTAAGAAAGACCTCATTGTCACACCGAACAAGAAGGACAGTTGACACATTCTCAAATTTCTGGATCTGGTCCAGAAAGGTGGAGGCATGGAAATGGAGTTCCAGCGTCCAATGTTACCCTTTCCAGCAAAAATATGGTTTACCGACTACACTACCACCACTTAGAGATGTCACTAACAACTCGCTTTCCATTTTGCATTCCAAATACCGAAATGGATATGTATTCTGATAACGTTATTCAGGCAATAAAATGTCTTCGAGACCAATAACATCGATTTCACTGATGGCTGA
The DNA here is from genome assembly GCA_024550625.1 of Dendroctonus valens. Classification (NCBI taxonomy): domain Eukaryota; kingdom Metazoa; phylum Arthropoda; class Insecta; order Coleoptera; family Curculionidae; genus Dendroctonus; species Dendroctonus valens. Next base: position 8,839 of record JAJTJO010000714.1, read on the forward strand.
AGCGTCTGCTGGTAAGGGGAGGGCGAGCGACAGTGCAAAACGCATATAAAAAAACCTCTGGTGAAATCCGCCCATGTCCAGCGCCCGCACCCAAAACGACCGATAAATCCGTCTTAATATCCGTAAAAGGTATTTTGTGCATAAATATATAACTATTATTGTGGCCGGATATCGACATTTGCATGGAACATGGCGAGTGCGTTTGGTGCCACAAGCACAAGCGGAAACCCCCCCAGACCGGGGGAAAAATGAGAAACCCCCCGATTTCTATATACTTTGAGTTAAGCACATTTACTGCATACACACCAGCTCTCGACTCTGACCCGGAGGCGAAAGTGACTGCCTACCTAACACGTCACCGGAAGATTTTATTTTCCTGAATTTATACGAAAAATTACTTAACGAAACCGTTATTACAATTGGTCAGCCACGCATGATGGCTGCAAGGAAGTGTCCGGACTTTGCCGATGGCCTTCTTTAAAATTGCCATCAGCAGCAATCCGATGACAATGCAGCCGAGTTTAGTGGGGCACGTATCAAGGCCAGCAAAATCCGCATTAGGTCCCATTTCAAGTTCCTGGAGCTCGTAAGGCCCGAAATCTCTGGCATGTTTCACCAGACCCAATCGAAAATATCATTCACGGTTTTATAGCCTCATGTTTTGTACCGTTCAACAAGTTCAATTGATGCGTGATGAAAAATTCCAGTTTATTAGTTTGTGTGGAAATCTACAGGGTGCCGTAAGCACAACGACCAAAAGGGTATAATGCTATTTTCTTTGGATCAAATCAAGCGATTCTTTTGGACCCAACTTGTACAAAACACATGTCTCTTCAAAAACTATTTTTTGGAATTATCGGGAGGATGGGTTTTAGGAACCTGCGGTGCATTTGTTCCTATGAAAGACTCAGTTTTCATACGCCACCGCCCGAGTTGATCCGCTTTGGGCTTGTGAGGAATTTGTGCGTCTCTTGCGTACAAAACGACCAGAACTTTTATTCCGGTAGTGGAACCAACTGAGTTTTTCGTGATTGCACTTCGCCTCTTTGAATTTTTTTACCCTCTTTGTAAAATATCGTACTGTAATGGCTTTACCCGCAAAACAATTATTTCTCCTCTTGCCAAATGCAATTATGCTCGTCCCTCAAATCCATGTCCAAAAGGCCCTGTCTGAACGGACCTTAAAAAATCACTATATTTCTGAAGACCTGGACATGGAAAGCAAAAGAAAATTGTATTTTTGTAGCATCAATCTTGTTCGCTCTTTTGAGAATGGAAAAATTACCCCCTACATTATTGAAGCACTATTTTCAGTGACTGAAAGGCCTGATGTTAAAAAACGTCGACAATCATTGACCTTTTCGTATTTAGAAATTTTGAAAAAAGAAAATTTACATGGCAAAAAGCCACTTTAAAAACCCCTCAAATAGCAGAAATCTCAATTGCCTTGGAAGCCTCTTGTGCACAGTGAATGAAAAGACTAAAGCGATAAATTCACCGAAGTTCATCATTTTTACGGCTGAAGAGGCAAATTTGCATCTCCAAAGCAAGAGAAGAAGCTGGTTCTTTTTTCCCTTTGGAACCTGCTGAACATGAGAAAATCCAATGAATTAGCTGTATCTCAACCAACACGGGATTTAAGTGACTTGCGTTTCAAAACTATAAAAAAATTGTTTATAAAACACAAACTGTGTAGCTGATTAAAGTGGGATAAAACATCAAAAAAAATGATGAAAAAATGAAAAAATGACCTGATTCTAATCAAAAATATTGCAGTCCTCGTTTATTTAACCAACAGAAAAGTGAAATTTTTAGGCTGCTTTTAAAGTTCACATTGGTAAAAGGAGCTCTTTGAATATGTTCTGAACGTTTCTCAAGCCCAAATTAAAATCTACTATTGAAGGTGGTTGGTGATGGTATCCTAATTGGTTGAACGAACTGTTTGAAGTTTCGCGTTCAGAAGAGGGACAGAGAACCCCAAAATAAGTTTTTTGAGCAAAACACGATGCTACGAAAATGAGTCCACCACTGTCAACCCTAGGGAAAACTAACAACCCTCCAAAAATTAGTCGATTCCCGACCAATACCAAGTTCTGCAGTTTTTGTCCCCCCCCCTCTAACTTTCACCGCCAAGTATCTAGTTTTCCCCATTTTGTGCGGTTGGCCCGCTCGTTGCTCCCACGGCACACGCGCCCTCCCACCAGCCCCTTCAAACCGCCCAACTTCTGCCAAATCGTTTTAGTTTTACCGAAAAAGCAAACAAATTCCCAAAAACTGCAGGTTTTCTCGGTTGTCTTTCAATTTTTCAACAATACGCGAAATTTCAATATCAATTTAGGGCAAGATTAGCCCAAATTTCCAGTTCCACCCCCGTCTTGGCTCATATTCTCAGGAACGGACCATATGAGTGAAGGGTTCTTCCTAACCACTCGATATTAGAGCATTAAATGGGATTTTACTATGGGAAGCATCGCTGGACAAGTTGCCAGTTTACGAAAATAAGAAACAATTTCCCAAAAACCAGGTTTCCTGGTTGTCTTTAATTGTTCACAGAAACGCGCAATTTCAATATCACAATTAGGTGCAAGATTTGCCAACTTTCATGTTCCACCACAATTGCTCATTCCTCAGGAATCCGAGTGAGTTGAAGGGTTCCATCCTACACCCACTCGATTAGAGCATCTAAATGGCCCGCTTACTATGTGAAGCACGCTTGGAAAAGTTGCAGTTGACCGAAACAGCAAAGATTTCCCAAAAACTGCAGGTTTTCTCGGTTGTTTAAGTTTTCACACAAACGCGAAAATCAATATCCCCATTTCGGGGCACGATTAGCCAAAAGTCATGTTTCCACCACAAATATGTAATTTATCAGTGACACCGATTGGGTTTAGGGCCTTCTTGCACACAATCGATTAGAGCATTAAAATGGCACTTCTACAAGGTGAAGCATCGCATTGGAACAGTTCACCCCCCCAGTTTCACCGAAAAAGCAAAAATTCCGAAAAATGCGGTTGTTTTTCCCGGTTGTCTTTGAATTTTCACACCAACACGCGACATTAAATATCACATAGGGCAAGATTAGCCCACAATTTCTGTTTTCCACCACAAATAGGCTCATTTTCAGGAAACAGATTGCGCTGAAGTTCCTTCCTTCACCCCTCGTGCGCATTCAAGGGCGCCCGTTTTACATGTGAAGCATCCCTTGGAACACGGCAGTTTTCACCGAAAAACCGGCACAAAATCCCAGAAACTGCAGGCTTTCCGGTTGTCTTTACTTTTTCCACCAACACGCGAAAATCCACATCCACAATTAGGTGCAAGATTAGCCCCAAAAATTTCCTGTTTTCCACCACAATTCTGCTACTTCTTTCGCAGGAAACCGCTTGAGCCTCTGGGTTCTCCTACACACTCGATAGCGCATTAATGGCTTCTAGAGGTGTGCAGCATCGCTTGAACCCTGTTGCCGTTCCCCGAAAAAAGCCCACCACAAAATTCCCAAAAACCGGCAGATTTTTTTTCCGGTTGTGTTTTAATTGTCCACACAAACCGCGCAATTTCAATACACCTTAGGTGCAAGGATTAGCCCAAACTTTCAGTTTCCCCCCGCATTATGCTTATTTCTCAGAACAGATTGAGCTCTAGGGTTTCCTCCTCCACCACTCGATAGCGCATTAAATGGAACTTCTACGAGCTGAAGCATCGCCTGACACAGTTGCAGTTTTCACCGACAAAGCAAAATTCCCAAAAACTGCAGATTTTCCGGTTTGTCTTTTTAATTTTCCATCACAACCGCGAAATAATACACCTTTCGGTGGAGGAGCCAAAAACTTCATGTCCATCACACCCAAGTATGCTCATTTCTCCGCCACAGATTGCGCTTAGGGTTCCTTCTACACCACTCGATTAGAGCATAAATGGCGCTTTTCTATGTGAGCATCGTGAAACGTTGCAAGTTCACCGAAGAGCAAAAAATTTCTCAAAATGCAGGTTTGTCCGGTTTGTCTTTATTTTCACACAAAAATCGCGAAATTTCAATATCCACATTTAGGGGCAGATTAGCCCGAACTTTCTGTTTCCACCACAATGTGCTCATTTATCAGGACAGATTGAGCTCTGGGTCATCTTCACACACGTAGAGACGTAAATAGAACCTCTACGAGGTAAGCAGCGCTGGAAACCTGCCGTTTCACAAAAAAAGTCTCAATTTACGACAACCTATTCTTAAAACTCTAGTAAAACCGTGTACCTTTCAAAAAAAGCGGTTCACGAATACACCATTTTTGTGCGTTGCATCGCTCTGTTCTTGTATTCAAAGAGACACGAGCACGCAACAAAGCCCTTCAAACGATAACGCTTATGGCAATATTTGCAGTTTTCCCGAAAAAAGCAAAAAGTCTCAAAAAAACTGCATCGATTTTCCGGTGCCTTTCAATTTTTCACAGAAGAAACGCGAAAATTTCAATATCACAATAGGTGCAAGATAGCCCAAAATTTCATGTTTTCCACCACAATACGTCATTTTCAGGAACAGATGCGCTGAAGGGGCCTTTCCTACCCCACTCGATTAGCGCATTAACTGGCCCTTTACTATATGAAGCATCGCTTGGGACCCAAGTTGCAGTTTTGACCCCGCAAAAGCAAAAACAGTCCCAAAAAACGCAGGTTTTCCGGTTTCTTTTAATTGTTCACAGAAACGCGAAAATTCAATATCACAATTAGTGCAAGATTCGCCCCAAAAATTCCTGTTCTCCACCACCGCAATTGCTCATCTCAGGTAAACAGATGAGTGGACGAGTCCTTCTCCCCCACTGGATAGAGCATACATGGACTTCGAAGAGGTGACGCATCGATTGGAAAAAAGTTGTCAGTTTTCACCAAAAAGTCTTAAATTCAAGAAAACGATTCCTTAAACACTTTAGTGACACACCGTGTACCGCTGAAAAAAAAGGGTTCAGAATACAACAATTTCGTGCGTCTTGGCATCGCGCTGTGTATTAAAGAGCACACAAAGAGAAAGCAAAAAAAGCCCTTTTAAAAAGATTAGGCTTAGAAAATATGTGAAGTTTCAGCCGAAAAAGCAAACATACTCTGAAAAAACTGAGATTTTCTCGGTTGCCTTTCCATTTTTCACAGAAACGCGAAATTTCAATATCACAATTCGGTGCAAGATTAGCCAAAACTTTTCATGGTTTTCCAACCACACCTATGTCATGTCAGGAACAGCTTGAGCTGCAGGGTTCCTTCCTACACCACTCGATTAGAGCATTCAATGGCGCTTCTGAGACGGTGCAGCATTCGCTTGGCACCCCTTGGCCGTTTTCGCAACACAGTGCCCCTTTCAGACACAGTATTCCCTTCCACTCTAGTTTAAACACCGTGATCCGAACATTCAAGCGTTCACCCGCATACACAAGTTTGCGCGGTTGCATCGCCTGTTTGTATTCAAGAGCCCCAAGAGGCAAGCAAGAAAAAACGGCTTAACAGGATAACCTTATGGAAAAATTTGCAGAGTTTCACCCGAAAGGCAAAAAAAACCTTCCCAAAAACTGCCGGTTTCCCGGTTGTCTTTTATTTTCTACCACCACAAACGCGCAATTCAATATCACAGGTTAGGTGCCGATTAGCAAAAACTTTCAGGTTTTCCCCCAATTATGCCCTTCTCAGAACCGGATTGCGGCTCTAGGGTCCTTCTCCACCACGATAGAGCATGAAACTGGCGCTTGACGAGGTGAAGCCTCGTTGAAAAATCGGCCAGTAGTTCACAAAAAGTCTTGAAATTTTAAGAAAAGTATTCCTTACAACTTCTAGTTGAAACACCGTGTAACCTAGAAAAAAAAAGCGTTCCGATACACAATTTCGCCTTCCAATTCGTCCTTTCTAAAGGAAAAAAGTATTCTGCCATAGAATCATTTCTGTTTCAACCTGGTTTCTCTGGCAGTGTTTAAGGTAACCAGTTGCAACGTCTTTCTTCTGCTCCCATGCTCAGTCAAAATCAACTCAACGAAAAAAAGAAGTGGAGAACATTTTTTTTTCGCTTGTGGAACACCAAAAGCGTTTCGACTGGGTTCACCATAAAAAAATCCCATGGTTTCGCCTGGGTTTGATTTTGAAACACTTTATTATCGGAGGGTGAGGAGTTTAACGACCATTGCATCGACGCATTACGTAACGTTGTGTCGGGCCAGAGATTAAATTTCGGGTAAATTACACGGGACGGGCAAAACATGTTCTTCCTCGGCGATAACGTTTGTACGAGCTGTTCCAAAAAATCGCCGGAAGTGGTGGCGACTCGGGCGTAATCGACAATTACGGCCTGCCCGACAATGAGCTGGCGCAATTACGGGGCCATCGATACGTAACTTATTTAAATTGCTAAACGTTTGCGGCCCTAAATTGTGACTCCACTGTGTCCTTTGCGGCTGGGCAAAAAACGGCAAGGGGAAAATTTTTAATTTTATGTACTCCTGCTACAGAACAGTAGCCATTCCGTCGTTCTAGCACGCTCCGGCTAGCGTTCTCCTTTCACATGCCGGAAGCGTGAATTTAAGCAGAAGAAGAAGAACGGCCCGTTTTACAGATAATATTAACAAGTTCCTCCGAGCTAACCATCTCCGAGGAAATTGGTGCGGGCGGCCACCTGCCGCAGGCTAAAACCAGCGATCGACAGCAAAGCGAACCTCACCCCAACCCAACCAGCTTTCCTGGACCGATTCGCAACCACCGAACTGGTCCCGAGAGACTTGGCCTGGACCTCCAGGGTCAGGGGGTGGGTGATGGAAAAGCTTGAACTTATTAAAAACGACTTTTCCGCCAAGGAAATAATGGCACACACACAATTAGAATATCTCCGCTTCGTACTACACGCTCCCAAGTGTAAAAGCGTTAGCACTCGGAAACGCCCTGATACGGACACTTATTTACCGCACTGTACCGATAGCCAACATCTCCACAGTACGCAGAACAGTCTCCGCCACCAAACCGAAGAATGCCTTTCCAACAAGTAAATAGGTAAATTGTATTAACATCTTGTCGCCGCAGTCCATAGATTTAAATCCCGTTAATGAATCGTTTTGACACAACCTCTTCCTTGCCATTCTTCAGTTCACATGTCTCTTGCCGATCAGTTTTCACTTCGGGCCCCTGTTCCAAAGAGATGTGCAGATTGTCTGCTTTGTTCTCACTGCGAATATTGATTTGATCAGTAGTCAGGATAACAACAGATTTCACTGGTTCTTTGTCGGAGGATCCAACTGAAAATTTAGTTGCAGTTAATGATTTTGAAACGACGGACCTTCGGAAAAATACGGTTTTTTTCACTTGCAAGGTAAGTGTTCAAACTGAAAATTGCTGGAAAAAAAAAGCTTAATGGTGCGATCGATTGAAGTTCAGCAAAACTATAAAGATTCTGCAGTTCAGCAATTATAAACGAGTCGAAAGAGCATCGCCAAATAAGTACTGTAACGGTCCTAAATCAATCCAATCTTCGTGTCGTGTTTGTATGTCACTGGCCTCTTTTTGCAACTTTGTGATCAATGTACGGCGACTTGGGTATAAGCTAATGCAGAAAAAGGCTAATTTAGTGTGTGAATTCTTTCGTTTTATGTTTGGCGCTGGCGCTCTACCACGCGGTGGATAAATTGGTCGATTTAATACAAATGATTGAACAAAGAAAAACAGTCATTGTTGAGTATCTTAAGGAATTGAGTTGAAGATTTTTTGTGTGTTTGCAGGATTAGTTCGAAAGCTTGTACAGTTTTCTGAAACTCTCTTAGTGCCCCTTAAAAGTTCTTACATTGCCATAATTAGATTTTAACTCATTCAAAAAAGTCCAAGAATGGATCTTCAAACACCTTTACAACGCAGCAAATGACTACAGAATTGAAGGGTTAGTTTTGGGACACTCGGTATGTCATTGAAAACCGGGAGTCTTTGTTTACCATTGAAGAACACCCAGTGGCGAATCACAGGATTGTAGCTGGGCGGGGGCTTGAGGTCAAAAAAAGTAGTTACATCGGGTGTTGTTGTGCTCGACATCTCGAAGCTTCCAAGTTCTTCTGCGAGGAATTAACGTGTTTGAAATATTTTATTAAAATTACAAAATTGTAAAATATTATAATGTGTAATTATTAAAGAATTCGGTCGTGACGATGAAAAGACAATGATTAACCTGTAAGGACAACCAATATTAAGGGTGGCCAGGGGAAACTAAGTACTACCGAAGTCATTCTATTGGGACACCGGTCTATGCGCATGGTTCGTATCGTCTATGACAAGTGGAAAGTGGAGGCAAATACTCCGACTCTTCCTAGGAAAATCAAAGCTTAAGGCTCTGAATTAGCCATTCCTCCCATCAATTGTCCAAATCCTCTTCAAATTTAGCATATAGTGTATGTTCTTCGGCCTGGAATGTCCGTTCTTCATCTGAACCTTGAAATATTTGCCCAAATTCCCAACTCCTGCGCCATCGCTGCCAAGTGGTGTTAATTCCGCTGTTCCCTTTTGCGTCAAAGGTTTGGCATGTCAGTCAAACATCCTGTATATCTGTATTGGGCTGCTAGTGGTCTCGATTAATTGCCAAGTTCCACACATAGACTGTTGTTCTGGACTGATTACCATTATTTCGCTTCTTCTGCAGTTACAGCGGTTTGGTTGATCAACGTTGCTGTGCTAATAGGACGGTGTGTCGGATCACCATAGGGTCTGCCAGTATTTCATGCAAGCAACACGACTTTGTTGTTGGTGTGTAAATCATGGGGAATCCCTCGTGGACGAACGCTCTGGCTCCCCATATGTTCAGTATGTTAATTCAAATGAAGATCTTGAAGAGCGGAAAGAGACTTTGAAACGGAAACTCATCAACCTTGTCCCCGGGCCGTCATCCCTTTTGAATGCGGATTCCAATTTGTTTAAAGTAAGAAAAACAAAGAACTGGGGGTCTTTAAAGAACGTTTCAGGATTTTTTTTATTGGCGTTGCATTGGTCTGTGGAAAGGATTCTCGTAGAGTCACTGCCGCGTCTACTATACCTGCAAAAAGCAGCGTTTGCTTTATAGCAGAGTAGTCTTTAAACTTTTTGAAGTGCATTCTTCCTGTACCGTTGGTTTTTCCTTATACTGTCGCCTAGTCCTGTTTGGCCTCCTCCTTTGCCATAAGAACGACTCGTCCTCCCTCTCCCAAACTGTCATAGGTCTGGAG
>JAJTJO010000715.1:0-23869 GCA_024550625.1 Dendroctonus valens
ATGGGAAAATGTAGACTGATGTTCCTGCGAATGAACCCACTTCGCATTTTTCTTCTAAATGTGGCAGTCTATAATTTAACGATTATCACTTATTAAAACCAAAACACGAGAAATTGCCGAATTTACGAATCCACGAGTCAATTGCCCCTTACTACAATTTTAAATTTCAATGCCATTTTATTTCGGTAACGTTTCTTCTCCGAGAATCTTGAAGAAGAATTTCAAAGGTCGAGACCTTATGGTTCGGTCAGTTTTGGAAAATTAAAAATCCCAGTTAAGTTGAACGAGTTTTGAGTAAAAGAGTGTTTTGAGTTGCAAGTTCAAAAAAACAATTCTTCAAAAATCCACCTGTAGCTCCGTTAGCATGAGGATTTCGGAAATATTAAAGAAAATTTGAAAGGTTGAAACTTTCTGATTCATTAAATTGAGTGAGTTTTGAGTAAAAGATTGTTTTGAATTGAAAGTTTTAAAATAATTTGGATGAATTCGGCTGTAGCTTCGTTAGCGTGAGAAAGTTCGGAAATCTTGATAAAGCATTTAAAAGTACGAAACCTGAACTGAACCAGATTCAGCCAGTTTTGGAAAATTGAAAATCGCAGTTAAATTGAACGGGTTTTTAGTAAAAGAGTGTTTTAAGTTGCACATTTTAAAAAATTCTCGAAAAAATCCGCTCGCGGCTTCGTAAGATTGAGGAACTCCGGAACGAAAAATACCGGAAAAAAAGGGAGAAAATCTTGAAAAAGCATTTGAAATGCCTGCTGACTGACTTTTTTGGAAAGTTATAAATCACAGTTAGATTGAGCGAGTTTTGAGCAAAATACTGTTTTGAGTTGCAAATTTAAAAAACTACTGGAAAAAATCGTCTGCAGCTCCGTTTCTTGATTAACTCCGGAAATCTTAACGGAGCGTTTAAAAGGTCGAAACTTTCTGGTTCAGCCTGTTCGGAAAACTTGACAATCCCAGTTAAATTCAGAGAGTTTTCAGTAGAAGATTGTTTTGAGTTGCAAATTTAGAACATTTTCGGATAAATCTACCTGTAGCTGCGTTAGCTTGAGAAACTTCGGAAATCTTGATGAAGCATTTAAAAGTCCGAAACCTCTGGATCTGGTTCGGATATTTTTGTAAATTTGAAAATCGCAGTTAAATTGTGCGAATTTTGAGTAAAAAAGTGTCATAAGTTGCAAATTTTAAAAATTTTCGGATAAATCCGACTGCAGCTTTGTTAGCGTGAGAAACTGCAAAAAGCTTGAAGAAGGATTTGAAAGGCGAAAACTTTCGGCTGTAGTTAGCTTTGGAAAATTTAAAGTCGCAGTTAAAGTGAGCGAGTTTTGAGTAAAAGATTGTTTCCAGTTACAAGTTTTAAAAAATTTCGACTGAATTCGCCTGTAGCTTCGTTAGCTTGAGAAACTTCGGAAATGTTGATACAGCATTCTGGTACGTCCTAAAAGTCCGAAACCTTCTAGTTCAGCCAGTTTTGGAAAATTGAAAATCGCCGTTAAATTGTGCGAATTTTGAGTTAAAACGTGTCATGAATTACGAATTTAATAAATTTTAGTAAAAATCCGACTATAGTTTTGTTAGCTTGAGAAAGTGCGAGAATCTTGAAGAAGCGTTTGAAAGGCCGAAACTTTCTGCTGCAGCTAGTTTTGGAAAATTGACAATCGCAATTAAATTCAACGAGTTTTGGTTGAAAGACAGTTTTGAGTAGCAAATTTAAAGAAATTGTGGTTAAATCCGCGTGTAGCTCCGTTAGCTTGAGGAACTCCGAGAACCGTGAAAAGGAATTTTAAAGGCGGAAACAGTCTGATGCACTCAGTTTTGAAAAATTGAAAATCGCAGTTAAATGGAACGAGTTTTGGGTACAAGAGTGTTGTAAGTTGCAAATTTAAAAAAATTCTCGAAAAATACGCTCATAGCTCCGTAAGATTGAGGAACTCCGGAAATATTGAAAATCATTTGAAAGGCTGAAACCTTCAGACTGACTTTTTTGGAAAATTATAAAATCGCAGTTAGATTGAGTGAGTTTTGAGTAAAAGACTGTTTTGAGTTGTACATTTTAATTGGAAGGAAAATTCGTCTGAAGCTCCGTTAGCTTGAGTAACTCCGGAACTTTTGAAGGACCGTTTCAAAGGCCGAAACTTTCTTGTTCAGCCATTTCCGAAAACTTGACAATTCCAGTTAAATTCAGCGAATTTTGAGTAAAACAGCGTTCTGAGTTGCACATTTCAAAATTTCTTGATAAATCCGCCTATACGTCCGCTACATTGAAGAAACTCCGGGAATAGTGAAGAAACAGTTGAAAGCTGAAAACCTTCGGATTCAGTTGCTTTAAAAAAATTGAAAATCGCACTTAAATTCAGCGAATTTTGGTTGAAAGAATGTTTTGAGTAGCAAATTTAAAGAAATTCTGGTTAAATCCACCAGAATTTCGCCTCGACGTTTCTTTGAGGATTTCTGGAACTTAAAAAAAATTTGGAAAACGGAAAACTTCTGATTAGCTGGCTATTGAAACATAAAAATTTCAGTTAAGTTGAACGAGTTTTGAGTAAAAGAATGCCTTGAGTTGAAAATTTAAAAAATTTCGGATGAGTTTGCCTGTAGCTTTGTTGGCTTGAGAAACTGCGGAAATCTTGAAGAAGGATTTCAAAGGCCAGAACTTTCTGCTGCAGTTAGTTTTGGAAAATTAAAGTCGCAGTTAAATTCAGCGAGTTTTGACTGAAAAAGTGTTTTGAGTAGGTAGGAAATTTAAAGAAGTTCTGCTTAAATCGCCTGCATGTCCCTTAGCTTGGGGATTTCGGGAATTTTAAAGAAAAATTTGAAAGGCCGAAACCTTCTGATTTACTAAGTTTTAGAAATCTGAAAATCGTAGTTAAATTGAACAAGTTTTGAGTTAAAGAGTGTTTTGAGATACATTTTCGGATAAATTGGCCTGTCCCTTCGTTAGCTTGAGAAACTTCGGAAATGTTGATAAAGCATTTAAAAGACCGAAATCATCTGGTTCAGCTAGTTTAAAAAATTTTAAAAATTTTCGGATAAATCCGACCGTAGCTTTGCAAGCTTGAGAAACTGCTAGAAAATTGAGGAAGTATTTAAAAAACTGAAACTTTCTGCTGCAGTTAGTTTTGTAAAATCGCAGTTAAATTCAGCAAGTTTGGATGACTGAAAGAATGCTTTGAGTTGCGAATTTTAAAAAATTCTGGGTAAATCCGCTGTAGCTCCGTTAGATTGAGGAACTCCTGAAATTTGAAAAAGCATTGTAAAGGCCGAATCCATCTGATGCACTCAGTTTTGAAAAATTAAGAATCGCAGTTAACTTGAGGGAGTTTTAATTAAAAGACTGCTTTGAGTTGCAAATTTTTAAAAATATGCATAAATCCGCCCGCTGCTGTGTTAGCTGGAGGATTTCCGGAATTTTAAAGAAAAATTGAAAGGCCGAAACCTTCTGATTCACTGAGTTTTGGAAATTTCAAAATTGCAGTTAAATTGAGCAAATTTTGAATAAAAGAAAATTTTGAGTTGCAAATTTTAAAAACATTCTAGATAAATCCGCCTGTAGCGCCGTAAGATTGTGGAAATTACAAGGTGGGCATCTAATTTTCCCATAGAAAAATGGTAGTTGCAATATTAGAAGAAACATTTGAAATTCCAAAACCTTCTAATTCACTAAGCTTTGGAAATGAGAATGCGTTTGAGTTGCGAATTTTAAAAAATTCTGGGTAAATCCGCTGTAGCTCCGTTAGATTGAGGAACTCCTGAAATTTGAAAAAGCATTGTAAAGGCCGAATCCGTCTGATGCACTTAGTTTGGAAAATTAAGAATCGCAGTTAACTTGAGGGAGTTTTAGTTAAAAGAGTGCTTGAGTTGCAAATTTTAAAAAATTGGCATACATCCGCCTGTAGCTGTGTTAGCTTGAGGATTTAGGGAATTTTAAAGACAAAATTGAAAGGCCGAAACCTTCTGATTCACTGAGTTTTGGAAATTTCAAAATCGCAGTTAAATTGAGCAAGTTTTGAATAAAAGAAAATTTTGAGTTGCGAATTTTAAAAAATTCTGGATAAATCCGCCTGTAAGATAGTGGAACGTACAAGGTGGGCATCGAATTCTCCCATAGACAAATGTATCGGTTTAATCTGAGGTTTCTGTATAGTCATTCTCACTGTAATAATAAATTGATTGTCTTAATGACAAGACTGTTAGCGCAGGGTGAAGCCTCACATTTCCATCATTATAAATTGTGATGATGCTTTAAGCTCCAGTAGTTTACAGCCTTTCCAGAGACGTCGAAGAAAGCTCGACACAGCCCACTTGGCAAACGCGCCAGGTAAGCTGTTAATTAAACCAGCTTTGTTTAAAATTTTAATCAAACCCCTAATCTACTTGTTGATGACATTCTCGTCTCTCCAGAATTTCGTGCGTGGGCACGTTCCAAATTAACGTTATACCTGCATTAAACCATCGTAAAACCACCCGTTTTTTTTTGGGGGGTAATCAGACATTGCACTACTAATTTAGCGTGTAACAGGCCGGAAAAGACAATTTCTGGACGAGAGATTTATGCGTGCGGGAAATGCGGGTTTTGCCAATTCCGTTTCAATCGAGCACTCGAAGGACACGCAGCAACGTCCACGGATGCGATAATTTAACTCGATTCAATTGGTTTATTAATTAACAGTCAACCATGTTCAATTCAACATGTGACAAAGCGTCATTTACATCTAACACAATTTTGGTTATTTAATTAAAAAATCCTGTAAAGTGTAGCTTAATCGGCAACGCAACGGCGCTTGATTGGGCATTTTTGGTCTGATCGATCAAAAATGTGTTCCAGTCGCCTTTTGGGGCATAAATCTCGCAGCAGCCCACTTTCCTCGTCCGAATGAGCCCCATTATTTTTTCCGCCCAGATAACGAAATGAAAAATGACAGGCTTCACCGGTTGCGTAAATTGACCCGAAATGCTGGTCTGAGAGCCACTTTTTCCGAGAAAGCAGAGTGTGTTTCGACGTTTCAGTTTAATGCGAGGACGTTTTCGAGCGCCGCGATTTCAACCCTTAAAAACCATCAGATTAGATTGTTATGCTCGCTCGGCCCTTTTCCATCGAGTTTTCCATAATTTTCCGGCCAGAATTGATGCGCCTGAACGCTAATTACCTTCGGAGATCATTACTATTAATCGTATAGGTTTTTTTTTCGGTGAGATTGAGGCTGTGGGGGGGATCCGCAAGGTTCTGCTGGCGGCCGATACAGTTAGAACAAAGGCCAAAGAAATCCTGGCAGGCTCGAAATGATTAGTTCATGGTCGGTTGGGCTCGAAAAGAGACGCTGGATGGGGGACAATTGAATTATGGATGATTCCTCTGGCTGCAAATCCTGCCATCAATTCACGCCAGATAACCTAATTGGGTTATCCGATATACCGGGTGGTTCAACATGGGCTTCCTTTGAAGTGTTGAATTAACCCCTATAGATATGGGGCATATTAGATCTTGCAGATGAAATTATTCTTTTCTCGCACCTGTGAGTCTCATAGAGTTTGCCTTTTTGTGTCGAATTTTTTCTTTGCATGGTCTGGTACCAGCTTCTGAACTTGTGTGTGATTGAATAGCAGTTTAAATGGGTTTTAATTTGCTTTAGTTCTTCGTTGTTTTTTTTTGACTTCTCCACACTCTATATTGTGTGCATTTAAATATTCTGTGTATTGCACGGTCAGGTTTATTACTCTGATTCCATTAGGCCAAGAGATATGCATATTGAGTAATTCTCATCATGCTCTTTACAAGGAGAAGAAAATAAATGCTTATAGGGCGTCAATGTTGTACGGAAAACCTCACCCTCGTGGGAGGGTCAAGTACTTAGAGGTGACCCTAGACACTAAACGGATGTGGAACCCCCTCGTAGAGAAAGTTAAGCAAAAGACTACCGTCACTATGTGGCACTTTCCACGGGCGCTGGGGAAAAACTGGAGCCTAAAACCATACGTTATGAAGTGGTTGTACACTGCCGTGATAAGGCCGAGGATTTGTTGTGGTTCCGTGGTCTGGTAGCCGGCGGTGGAGGCCAGCATATCCCGGAAACTGGCGGGTCTGCAAAGACTGGCCTGCCTAGCGATGACCGGTGCAATGAGGACGACACCGAGCATAGCATTAAACATCCTCCTGGGCCTCCCTGAGCTAACCCTGTGGATACGCAGGTAGGCCACTGCGGCGCTACAGAGGATAGAATGCAGCCCTACAACACACGACAACCACTCAGGTCAGAGACATACGTAAATAGGGACCGCCATGCGTCGGATCTTCCATTCCTAGGTGCAATGGTGGTCCCACCTGACAGCGGACTTAGGTTCGAAAGGAAATTTAAGATGGAAATCCCAACAAAAGAAAGTTGGAATACTAGGACAGTGGTTGCCCGAAAGGGGGTGCAATGTTGGTACACCGACGGCTCACGGGCGCCCAATACTGGATGGTCTAGGGCAGGCGTGTACCGGTAAGACACCAACAAGTGAGCGTCCTTTTCTCTGGGAAGCTGGTCTACAGGGTTTCCATAGATAGGGAAGTTACAGAAAGACTAGGGGAGTGATCGGGCTCTACTCCGACAGCCAGGCTGCCCTCAAGGCACTCTTAAGTGTTCAGATGGGCAGTAGACTGATCCAGGATTGCTGGGACGCCCTGAACAAAGTGGCAGAACAGAAACAAGTAAACCTGGTGTGGATTCCCGCGCACATTGGGTTTGCGGGAAACGATCGGGCCGATGCATTGGTAGGGCTCGGATCTTCTGAGGGCCCAATAACTGCCGAACCTCACATATGGTTAAATAACCGACAGGTAGCAAGCGCTCTAAATGACTGGGCTGTTAGAGGCACCACAGATTGCGGAGAAAGGTGGAAGGTTGTAGACAATCCAAAGAGTTGGTTGGAACCCGAGGGTAACGCTAAGGGAATATCCAAATGGTTGATGTCAAGGAGTCGCTGGGTCCTGAGAACTCTGAGTGGTCTTGACAGGCCACTATGGTCTGAACAGACACCTACACCTACTAGGAATTGGTGATAGCCCGTATGTCCACAATGTGGAGTAGCGGAGGAAACATTATACCAACTATTAGGAGTCTGCCATCATTGGTCGTCTACTAGGAGGCGCCTCCTTGGGGCCTCCACACTCTCCCGCATCGAATTGTCTTCCTTGGACGGGACGCCTAGGTGGCGCAGGTCAGGAGTAGTAAGGTAGGGATGAATGGAGGGGGAATGGCAAAAAAGGCCCTTAAGGCCTACTCGCCGGACCCATCGGGTCCCCTTCACAGGACTACTACTACTATTACATATGACCTTATTCTACAAAGCACAGAAGGAGAAAAAATTAGCTTCATCGGTTTGAAAGTAAGCAAAATTGGAAGGCGATTTGTACAATCGTGCGCTGGAAAGAATCAGATAATTTTGAAAATTTTTCAAAAAATTTTGGAGTTAGTTCGTAACTTTCGGCATTCGTACATATTACTTTATTCTACAAAATACTGAGAAAGTAAATGTTTTTGCTCCATTGGTTTTAAAGTACTCAAATGTGGAAGTCGATATTGTACAATAGCGCGTTTGAAGGAATCACCCAAATTTGAAAATTTTTCTAAAATTTCGAGATCATATATAGAGTTGTTTTGTAATGTAGTTAGTAGTTAATTTGTAATTTTTGCTATTCGTACAGATGATTTTATACTATAAAAAGTAGTAGCAGAAAAAAATTTGCTCCTTCGGTTTCAAAGTAATCAGATGCGATAGTCGAAATTGTTCAATAGCACGTTTGAAAGAATCGATAAAATTTTAAAAATTTTCTTGATCCCACGATCAAGAAAATTTATTCCACAGTTAATTCGTAACTCCGTAAATTAACTCCACAGTTAATTCGTAACTTTAGGCATTAGTACATGTCACTTTATTTTCCAAAATTTAACAGAAAAAAAAATGTTAACTCCATCGGTTTCGAGCTAATCAAATGCGCAAATCGTCATTGTACAAGCAGCGCGCTTGAAAGAATCAACTAATTTTGAAAATTGATTAAAAATTTCTTGATAACGTAGGTAATTCGCAACTTTTGGCATCCGTTGATATCACTTCATTCTACAAAGTGCAGCAGGAAAGATATGTTTGCTTCATCGGTTTCCAAGTAATCCAATGTGGAAATCGAGACTGTGAAATAGTGCGCTTGACAGAATCAACAAATTTTTAAAAAATTTCAAAAATTAATAAAAATTAATTCGTATCCTTCGGCATTCGCACGTTCGACTTTACTTTATAAAGTGCAGATGAGGAAAACGTCTTAGCTTCAGCGGTTTCAAAGTTATCAAATGCTAAAGTCGAGATTGTTCAAAAGCTCGCCTGAAAAATTCAATTAATTTTGAAATTTGTTGAAAAATTCGTTGACCGTGGCTGAAATTTGAAACTCCGGGTGTCGATCCATGTGGCATTGCTCTACAAAGTGCATAGACATCGAATATTTCGGCGCTTTTGGTTGAAAAGTTATCAACTGCTGAAGACGGACGAGTAGAATATTGCTCTTGAAAAGATTCGTTTGATTTGATGAAAAAAATTGACAAAAATTTCTTGATTTCGGCGTAAATTTGGAGTTGGAAAAACTGCGGAATTCAAACTTGTGTACAATAGCGCTAAGCAAAAATCAATCCACGTCGACAATTTTTCAATATTCCTTGATAGTGGGGTTAATTACAAGCTTTTAAAATGCGTGCAAGTAACTTCTCTGAAAAGTGCAGATGAAGACAAACATTTTGCATCGTCGGTTTCAAAGCAATCAAATGCTGAGTTCGAGGTGGTCCAGAGGCGCTCATGAAAAACTCAATTAATTTTTAAATTTTTCAAAAATTCGTTGATGATGGCTCAAATTTTCTTTAAGATCTAACTATCCCCACCGGGATGTCAGATACTCCGGACTCCAAAATGGACTGAAAATGGTGTTTCTTACTCACTTTTTCCGTTCCTTTGCAAGTCTGCTTCATTCCGCGTTGTTTAGTTTCCTTACTGATTCAGTCGGCAAGTTTCCCATTTGCTTGTATTTTCGTTCTTTGTCCCTGCCAGCATAATCCAAGCTTTCACCGAAAGTTTCACATTTTTTGGCTAGCTCATGGTTGCAAGATTTAAAGAGATTATGTCGCAGTTTATCTACCGAAATATTTTGTGCTGCAGTTTTCAGATCATTCAGAAGAATAGTTAATTGAAGCCTTGCCACAGGGAGATTTTAGTCGCTTTTATCAAAATTTTATTAAAAGAGATATTTTGGCCTATCGCCCGAATACGTGGTATTTATTGCTTGCATAAACATAACAAAATATTATTTATTATATCAAAAACAAAATAGATTTATTTTATCACCTACATATTAGACTTCCACCCAAGTCTTTTTAGCAAGTATTTTAAGCAAGTCCCCACGCGACTTGCTTAAAAATATCTTGATCCGGTTCATTATAATTTCCTTTTTCCCAAAATGGTTTAATGTACCAAATTGCCAAAAAGAGTGCAATTTTAGAAACGGGTTTGTAAACTATGGGACTTTGAAAGTTCTTGGAATATACTTTTCACTGGTCTTGTTTCTTGGCCATTTTCACTACTCCCATTGGAGCAAAAGTATTGAGGGTAAGGGCAAAAAGCAAACCAAGACTCACTTAAAGCACTGGGATATAAATAATTCGAACTTTATACTGGCGAGTCTAGTGTGTTTCTCTGCGCTTTTTGCAGCAATGTGGTAACATTTCCACATCGAATTGCATCAGAGCAGAAATCATACAAACTACCCACAGATCAGTTGCGAATCACCCGAAATATTCTGCTTATAGGCCCGTTGATCACCTATAGCATATGGCAATTTAGTCCACTATGCTACTACTAATACATCGGCCGTAAATATGCTACTTTGCTTGCTGAAGTCTTAGAGGTTGATTAAGGGCCTTAACCCGAAACACATTCCCTACTTCCACTTGATATATCTAATTTTCGATTACACTGAAGAAATAAATGATGGTTTTCCTTGTTTTGTAAAAGCGCACTTAAGCTGCTGTTGGAAATGAGAAATGGCAAATTGCTGTTCGATTGTTCGAGTCTTTTGATCAAAAGCTCAACACGAAAAACGAGAAAAAAACCTAAAATGAAATCCTTGATGCGAAAAAGTTTAGGAACAACGAAATCTGCTCCCCTTAATATACCCCCCATTTTCATTACGGATTCGCATTGAGGCTTCGATCCGGCCTCCAAAAAGCCGGTAGGCGAAAACACATCTTTCCGCTTAAAAGCAAACAATAATTCTCCCGGAAAGTTTGCCTCTTATCCCTTATCGTTATATTCTTATTATCGCAATGGTGGGCCGTAAACTTTTCCGGTAACAAGGGTAAGGAAAAAATTAATTTCCACGCAACAACGAACAAACGTTAATTTTTAATTTTACATGAAAAGAGGGTCGGCAAAGGCCCTACGCTTTAGGGCTTCCTAGTTTACTAGCTGGGAAACGTCAGGGAAAACCAAAACTCACTCCCTTATGTGCGATTAACGCAAATAGGCTCCAGGTACTTCATTTGTTTTACGTGAAAAAACTCGCTTTTCGTTTAAAATGCAACAGATTGTGACAGAAACATGATCTTCATAAGCTTTGTTTCAAGGCTTAGGAAAGTTCAGTTGGTGGCTTCAAGTTGGAAATTTAATTGGTTAAATGGAGTATTTGGTTCAAAAACCTGTTGATTTTGCCAGGTTTATGAAAAGACATCTGCAAAACTTACTGAAGGGGGATTTTTTGAAAATGTACCAGCTTAATGAAGGATCGTTGATATCAAATTCCAATTAATTGCTCTTTGATGTTCTTTGAAGTTTCATTATAACATCGAATATATGTTTTTGCATATGGGATGAAAATCGTATATAGCGGTTGACTAAATTCATCAACTCTCCATAATTTTCGTAGGCATAAGGCCTACTCTGAAAATGTTTAGTAGACTGTAAGCTCATAATGACTAGAAAATAAAATTAGCACTTTGCTAGAAACAAGCCAATACTTCAGCTCCAATACTGATAACATTACTATCTCCTCGAGCCAACTTTTTTTTAAGGTGTGGCACATTTTTCCTATTTTCTTTGCCAATTTCCCTACTGTAAATAACAGTTTAAAGTGAAATTTTTTGGTAAATCGCGGTCAAAACAGACAAAAGCATTCCCATCATGTAGTAAAAATTCGAAAATTTTGCTCAAAACTCGCACTTCTACCGTAGATTATTCATTACGTGCGGCCTCTTTTTCTACTTAAAACGTCTGTCCTCTAGAACGTTAGTGATCTGTGGAGATTCGTGCCGCCACTTCATCCAAGAAAGAGATACAATAGCAAAACATAACATTTCAGATCTCAAACACGAATTTGGATGGCAGTTTTAACTTACATCGAATTTTCTTAAGCAACTCGAACGCCCTTCTCGCTTCTACTAGGAGTAATCTGACTTTGTAAGAGTGGTTCCAGCTGCTGTCACTCCAATTACAATCCAAATAATTAATCTTATGTCTTTTTTTAAGATATCATTCTTCAATGTTTGCTTATTACCATAATCCTAGTCTTTTCTACCATTGAGCTCTATTTGATATTTTTGCATTCGTGGTGTCCACTTGATCGCATCAGGCGTTGACGATTACAACAGCATCTGCTAGAAAGACAGTATCGTCGGCATATCAAGACCTGAATGTTAAAAATCTCTTTCTTCTCATGTCAGAGCCATTGATGAACGCAAAATTGAACTTAACATTAAAAAAATCTCCTTAGGTCCTGGTTATTCGCACAGGAACGACATTTACTACGTGGCTCATTAATTTATCTTCTACGCTCACATGTTTGACTTATTTTTTTATTTTCAATCTTCTCTGAATGCTTATTTAAAATAGTGTTCTTTACCGTTTGAGAACACTAAATTAGCCAACACATTTACACTTTTGCACATAAAACTACACACCTAGAGAATTGAATTTGTGAGCTCAAAAAACTATTTTGAAATATAGTTGAATGGAATGGAAACAAAATGGAATGAAAACAAGAGAAAACAAGCTTGAACAACTAACGGAAGAAAATCTCGTTCAATAATGTAGAATGGCCTGTTGCAGACTTTCTTGCAACAAACGAAGCTTCAACACCCTAAATTCCCTTCGAATAGGCGCCCCATAAAAATTGTCTGGGTCCTTCCTCTTTCCTCGCCTCTCCACCCATGTTATAAAGATTTACCTGAAGAATGTGTGTGTGCCTTTGCAGGCGGACAGGGAAGAAACTCTCGAGGTAGTTCGCATTCGATAATCGAGCCCGAAACTTCGACCCCACCGGCACTTGTGTGTACCCTCTCAACCCATTAGGTTTTTGGTTTACCCGGCGTCTAATTTGACACGGGCCCCTGTAGTCGATAGTGACTTCATTGTGCAATAAAGGGCGTAGTACCTTAAGTTATTGGAACCACAACCCCGTACAGAACCCACAACTCTGAACTCCTGAAGATATTTTATATTTTCCTGGAAATTGGTGTAGTACCAGACAACTCTCGAGGCTCAACAAGTTTAGTTCGTCAGGACCGACTTAAGGCAAGTCGTACAAAATAACTTCTCTGGGGGCTGACGGACAGAAGATTGCTTGACGCCAAAATTGTAAGTTTTTAAACTTAATTCCCCCTTTGGACGCCAACTTTTTCCCGTCAAGGGTTGGCGGTAGTGTTATGTGATATCACCATTGCATTTGAGACATTCGGACACTGTGTTTTTTTGAAACATTTTTGCGCTATTAGTTAGTTTGGTATTAATCCGTCATCATTTTCACTAATTTAATTATAAGGTAAATTTTCTTGATTTAATTATATTTAGCAAAAACTGTAAAAGTTGTTCCAACATTAATAATTTTATTAATTATAATTTCATAGGCAATCATTGTTTTTGTCGTTGCAGTCTTTTAAAGCTCAGAACGGAGAAAAAATAGAAACCACCCTGGAAAAATAGTCTCTTTATCGTGTTTGTTACGTCACAAGGATAAATTGTGAGTCCCTAGATTATTCCACTGATAAGTGCCAACATTGTCAGTGCGAATCATTCATGGCCTCTAACAAAGACCTACAGAGGACAACCAGCATACTGGTGGAATGAGGAAATAGCAAATCCACGTAAAACTGACTTGCGGTATAAGAGAATATTTATAAGAGGTAATCGTAAACAAAACATTCCATTATCACAAAAGGAGGACCTCAAAGTTGAATATAAATCGCACAAAAAAACACTAAATATCGCGATCTACAGCTCAAGTCAAAACAGCTTGCATTGAGCAAAATCTGTGACGAAATAGACGAAGATATATGGGGAACTGGCTAAAAGATTGTCATGAAGAAAGTCCATTTGTACCCTAGAGTTAAGCTAGATGATGCAAGACAATTGGAAATCGCGAAGGATCTTTTCCCACGCACCGAAACGACACCAATATGGTAAGCCCTACCACCAGATTGTTTACTGCCTCCAATTGAGGGTGAAGAGCTCACAGCAGCAATATCTCAAATAAAGAACAAAAAGGCTGCTGGTCAGACAGAATACCGCCAGAGGTGGTAAATGCTGCAGCTCTATCGGAACTTGACACCCTTCTGCAAGTTTATAACACACACTGCTACAAAAGGGGACTTTTCCACGTCAATGGAAGGCGGCGCAATTGGTTCTTATTCAGAAACACGACTCCACTAAATTTAGGCCAATTGGGAAACTTTTTGAAAGAGTCTTTGCAAACAGGCTCTATTGCGAAATCGGTGGGAAACTATAATCCCACCAATACGGATTTAGGAAAAGCCGGTCTACCAATGATGCAATGCAAGAGGTGCTGAAGATCAAAGGCAAAAACCGAGAACTATGCGTAATGGTCACGATAGATATCCGCCATGCTTTCAACTCAGCACCGTGGGAAGGAATCATGCTAGCGCTCAAAGATATGGGAGTATCATATCGACTAATATCCGACTATCTCTCGGAAAGATATGTACTTGTTGGACGGGGCATGAGAATGCAAATGGAATGTGGAGTGTAAGGGCGCCATTTTGGGACCCATCCTGTGGAATAAATTCTATAATTCTGTGCTTACAATAGAAGTACCTACTGGGACAACCATAATTGGATTCGCTGATGACACAACCGTTACAGCTAGCTACATAAACCTTGCAGCTGGAAAATGAAGCGATAGAAATAAAATTGCGGTAGGTAGTGGTAGTCGATCACAACTGTGAAATGAAGGAACATGTGGTGGCGTGTAGCACCAAAGCTGAAAAGTCTGTGATGACACTAAGCAGAATTATGCCGAACCTAGGAGGGCCAAAATCATCCAACAGGAAGACTGTAGCAAACGTGGCATATTCGATTTTTCTGCATGCAGCGCCCATATGGAGCCAAGCCATCAAGTGAGAGAAATACAGAAGACTCGTTGCAGGGGCACAACGTAAGGTGGCTCTTAGGATATGCTGCAGTTTTCCAACTGCATCTACGGAAGCTACATTAGTACTAGCCGGGATTCCACCGATAGACCTCCAAATCAAAAAGAGATGCCTTCAGTATCAAATTGCCAAAGGAATAGGAAGTAGCCCCGACTGGGAGATACTTACCGAATGGCAGCGAAAATGGGCAACGGAAACTGAAAAATGAGCATGGACACGGCTATTGATACCAGATCGTACAAAGTGGTTAGGACGCAAGCACGGAGAGATAAATTTCTACCTCTGTCCAATGCTGAGTGGACACGGGTAGTTGAATAGCTATCGGAATCGCTTCCACCTCAACGATAGCGACTTATGCAGAAAATATCAGGTGGTTGAAGACACAAACCACGTGTTACTTCCGCAGCGAGCTTCACATTAACTGGCCATAATTGTGTGGAGTTCATGTTTATGAGCCAGGGTACTTGGACTATTGTGGATACCCTTGTGCGGAATATCGTACAAGAACGGAAAAAGGAAGAAACAATATGAGGTGAATGGAATAGCAGTTCTCTTTTCCGAAGTAATGCTCGCGCGGTTCCAGGAGCTGATAAGTCACGAGAAGAGGTTTTATTCGGGGCGGGTCCGACACTACCTTGGTGCTGTGTGCATGCACAACTTTTTAAAAAACTAAAAATTAAAATTTTACTTGTATTTTCGGGGAAAAAATTATCGGAACAATTTTATTCCCGGAAATCTGACTGGCAAACTTTTTCTTTCGTCACTTTTCATCAATTAGTAGATATTGTGGAAAATAATCTGCAGATTCTTCAGAAAATCCATTGACATTCCATAACCGTACTATGCTTTGGAGGTTCGACAATTTCTAAACATATTTCTGCCAGCCAGTGCTCGTTCCGTTTCTCCGGGTACTTTTTATGATGTTAGAGGGATGATTGTGTCAGTGCATACACAATATTATAAATACTGAAGGTCTCAATTTTTAGGGTCTTAAATTTTTCATACTCGAAAATCCCTGAATATCTAATTGTAGTAAAAAACTTCAGATTTATCCTGCGTTAGTGGTAGTCTATTACAAAATATGAACGTGGCCTCCTAAATTGTGCAAAATCGAATTATTTTTACCCCAGAAATCCGCCGTTATATTCTTTATTATTATTTATGGGACACGCTGTACAATTGCTTTGCTATCGCTCTTTGTTATTTTGTGGATACATCCAGTGTTCTTCTCCTTCACACCATCGCTCTTCTCAGTTGCTTAGGAATCGGAGCAGCACTATATAGAGAGTTTGTCTGGAATTGAGTCTTCAGAAGGTTGAAAATCTGCTTCTGAGTCATCCCTACGATATTAGAACATATACTTTAAGGAGCATATTCAAAAGTAAAAATAAGTATTGCCCATTCTGCTTAAAACTTGCTGATTTGGTCGTTGCTGTTTGGTTAAGCCATTGTTGATCGTTTGCAAGACAAAAGTAAAAAATTAAGAAAAGCGCAGATTAATTATAGTAAGATTTGCGAGGAAACTATCAAGATGAAGCCTAGCTAATGAACAGAAGAAGAAGAAGCCAAATCTTTAAAAATCGTTTGTTTAGTAGGAGTAGTAGTAAACATCTTTATTTCTAAGAAAAGGCTATCGACCTATCGGTCTTTCTGCCCTTGGTTGATTACAAAGTTTTGTATGGAAACTTAGTAACTAATAACTAATAGAATTAACAAACATGTAGATAATTTATGTTTGGAGATGCTCCAATAGGGTTGAGGTTGGGAAGAGGAAACGCGTTTGTCTGGTCGGTCTTGTTAAACAGAGGGGGTCCAGGAAGGTGAGATTGTGAGGGTTGTGTTTCCATCTTGATTTCAAGACTAGTAGTTTTCCGAGATCCTTGTCAAGTTTGTGCGTTCGTAGAGTAGTTGGTTGGTGGATTGTGTAATGGGTTTGCTGGGTGTCGGATCTTCGTTATCAGTCTCAGTGCTATCTGTTCTGCTGTCTGTAATGCCGTTTAGTTTTGTCAGTAGCGTTGGCGAATAAAATATGAGCGTAGTCTATTAGAGGTCTGCAGATTGCTTTATATATGATAGTTGCTGTCTTGGTGCTGATGCCCTTGTTTTTGTAAGTAAGTGTGCGGAAGTGTTTTGCTCTCTTGATTAGATCTGTTCTGATGTTTTGTACGTGTTTTGTGAATTTCAGTTTTTCTCCATTGTTATTCCTAGGTATTTCACATTGTCGTTGGGTTTGGTTATTTGACCGTCCGTGGTGATGTTTGGAGAGTCTGGTTTAATTCGGTGGTTTGAGAGGAGCAGCAGCCGGTTTTTGATGCATTTGGTGTGAGCCTCCATTTGGAGAACCATGCTGTTATTGTGTCTGTTAGTGTCTGGAGTTTGTCCACTGCTCTGGCGGTCGTTCTGTCACGTGCGATAAGGGTAGTGTCGTCAGCGTATTGCAGCAGGTAAGCGTTTTGGTCTATACCTTCCTTGTATTGTCTGTTGTGGTTGTATATGTCATGGCAATATATGTTGTAAAGCAGGGGTGAGAGGTGAACCCTGAGGTAAGCCTTGCTCAGGTGAAAAGGGGATAGAGTAGTCGTCGTTGATTCGTACCCCCGTT
This sequence comes from Dendroctonus valens, assembly GCA_024550625.1. Lineage (NCBI taxonomy): Eukaryota > Metazoa > Arthropoda > Insecta > Coleoptera > Curculionidae > Dendroctonus > Dendroctonus valens. The sequence continues at coordinate 17,059 of JAJTJO010000715.1, forward strand.
GTCTGTCTTCGAGTAGTTGTTTAATAATATGTATTAAGTAGTTTGGAGTGCCAAGTTTGTGTAGTTTGTACAGTAAGCCCTCGATCCAAACACTGTCAAGGTCTTATTTATGTCTAAAAAAGGCTGGCAGTTTTTCCTCCGGTCAGGTGTGGTTTGTATGTTATTAGTAAGAACAAAAAGTGGATGTATAGTTGAGTTTTTAGTCTTGAAGCAAAACTGGTATTTTGGAATATGATGCCCTATTAAATTATGTAATCTGTTTTTTATTAGTGTGCAAACAGTTTGCTCAACACCGGGAGTAGCGTGATGGGTCTGTAGTTTTTGTTAGTGTGTCATCTAGTCCATTCTTTAAAATAGGAATTATTATTCCGTTCTTCCATGACTTGGATATTGTGTAAGTAGTGATGCATTCGTTAAGTTTTCTTAATCTGAAGTCATGTGTTTCTCGTGTTAGATGCTTAAGTACCTTGCTTTTAATATTGTCTTTTCCGTTTGTTTATTTTCTCAAAAAGATTAGTTTATTAGGATAATTGAGGCTAAATTGTGCAAACTTTTCCCACCTTATGTTATACTTATATCTATAATTGGTTTTAAATGATTATTTGAACATTATTTTAATATTAAAATCTTATGGATTGCTTTGCTTGGTGCTTTGTCTAAATTATCTTGTTTTCAGTAGTTTCCCCTTAAATCACTCTTAATTTAAAACAGTTTAAAAAAGCATTTTTAAATGATTCAGCAGTCGCCCAAGCTGCAGTATTTCCTGCTCAATAAACGAGGAAATTACTCTTATTTAGTTTCTTCATTGCAGGAGAATTGAAATATATATTTAGAAACAAGCATAGGCTTTGCCACGAACTACCTGAAGGGTTCTTGATTGCAGGTGTTTGTCGGATGGCAGTTAGAAAATGTTGTCAAAACTTTTGTCGGTTAAGTTACGGTATTTCCGTAATTGTTAGTGCAATCGAAAAAGTAGAATAGTGTGCTGTTTTTAGGTCAAACTTAAAATAGTAAAATCAAAATTCGAAAATTTTTGCTCGCTTAAAAGAGACAGGGGAAAATCAAAAAAATTGTCAACCTCAAAGTGTCCCAAATTATTGAATAAGCCTTTTTGCCCTTTTAATAAGCATACAGCATCACAAACAAATTTTTTCCGGTCCTAAGCTGATTTTTTAAACGGAACACCCCGTATATTTTAATCTAAAAAGATATAATTTTATATGATCTTCTCAATAAAATACCATTTAAATCACAGTAGACTCTCTGATCACACACTCTTTAGGTCAAGGTGAAACAAACTATTAACAATTGCTTCGTTGAATCTCAGGAACTTTCTCGAAGTCCAGAAATACGTTCACAAAATAATCCAGCAAACCAGCAAAATGGGGAAAATTGTTTTTGGCCACCATCATTTCTGCTTTGGAAAAGTCAACGCTCTTATTTTACCGAATTCAGTTCCGAAAAAGGGGCCCTAATGATCGTTAAAAGCAAATAGAAAATTATGACCGACTCGTAAAACGTAAGGGAGGTGTGTCTGGGAACGGAAAAAGGCCATCCCAGAAGAAAAAATCGGGACTTAGTCCAGGCAAGCCGAATTGATTTTTTTATTCAGACGAGGAAAATGCCGAAAGCAAATTTTTGGGAAAGTCAAGTCACAAAAGCTGCGTCTCGGCATGTTTCCACTTGTACCCAATCCCATTACATTTCCATTCAGACGCTGAAATTAATGAAACAAATTTGTCGTCGACTTTTGTCCTTTGTTGCCGCCCCATTTCTGCTGCTGACGTAATTAATACAGCGAAAACTGGGACAGTTTGTGCCCCATTTTGTTCCCTACAGGTAATCGGCGGAAGGCGGGACTTTTTGCCCAAGAAAATTGATTCAAAATTTGATTTTAATAAAGGGAATCGTTGAAAGGCATTGTTCGGTGGTTCCCTGGAGATCAACAAGGCAAATTTCCAAATTTCTTCACTTCGACACGCCGATTCCCCAAGAGCAAACAACGCTTTGAAAGTAACCGGGGACGATCTGAGGCATTTGCGATAATGGCTTGTTATATTCGGGGAGCAAGAGAAAAAAAGCAATTTGCAGGTATAGGATTAAGCCGGTAATTAGGTTTTCCTTCCGAGTGGAAAGCTTTTAAGTGGAAATTGAATTTCATTTTGTTTCACTTGTCTTTTGGGGGCGTTTAGGTACCGTACGGAATTTTAAAAGCCGAAACATGCGACAACTTTGTCGCGGGAAAAAAAACCCGTCACTTTAGTTTATAAATAAAATCAACCCTCTTGAGGGTGGCTTTTTCCTTGCAGCCAGCTGGCCATCAAAGCGGATTTTTAATGGATTCCAAGCTGGGCTTTGACGGTAAGCTTGACACCTACAGAAACGGGCAACTTTTCATATCAATTCCACAACATTTCCATGAAACTGTGTCAGCATTCGGCATGATACCGAGCCGTAACTCAAACGACACGATTTTTTGCTCAATTTTCCGCAAATCGGAATAGTTAATGGCCTCTCTACCCCCGCGGGACCCAGATAAATGGCCACCATTTTATTTTATTTATGCCAACGAAATCTGGATATTTACGTTCGCAGGCCCTTTTACTGTCCCTGGATCGCGTCCTGGACGAATTCCAAGCGTAAATTGGACCGGCTCGGCCTTATTACCGAATTTTGCGGATTTGCGGCACAATTTACTAGCGAGTTCGATTTCCGCCGGAGTGAAATATCGCCATTATTGGCTGGCCACAGGTAACGCGGATAAAGCTAAACTCAGCGAAATTTTTTTCCAACGTTCCTGCGGAATAACTTCGGACAAATGTAGCTTTAATAATTCAACTAGACACAAAACGATGAAATGTGTCTTTAACATTTCAACACGGTCTGAGACACTGCTAACAATAAAAAATGTATGGTTGCAATTTTCGCACCTCATCAGACGCTACGTGAAAAATTCCATATCGTTTGGTCCCTGCAAGTTGGGCTCTCAGAATTTGCTCCCTAGTGCCTCTTCCCCTTCAGGAATATCTGCCATAGACGATAGTGTTTCAACCGGGATCGAGAGTATAAAGGCAAGTCACCTTTTTAGGAAGTGGAACAAAGACTGACGTTCTCCATTCATCTGCCCATAACTAGTCTTCCATATTCCCTGACATAACTGCTGCATTATTCTCAAGCCTTCCTGTCTCATAGACCTTAGTGCCTCGGCTGTTATGGCATCCATTCCAGGAGACTTATTAAATTTTAGCTTATTTATGGCAGCTGGACCTCCGAGAGCAGAGTATCCGGTTCAAAATGGGTGATGTTATTTTCACGATTCTTAATATAGTCATTGTCAGTATACAAATCCATACAATACCGATGCCAGACCACAATCACCTGATCAGATCAGCAGCCAAGTTTCCCTCACTGTCTCTAACGTTCAATTTTTTGGTTTAAATTTTTCGGGTAAGAAGTTGGATTTTCTGAAACAAGCCTCTGGTAGTAAGATTTGAAATGCGTTTCTATTTCTCTCATATTTCTTGGATGTAATTGTTTTTGTCCCTTCGACACAACCTTTGAATTTGCCTTGTACGCATTATTTTAGTTATTTTGTCTTCTGCATGTAGATTCGAAGCTTTGAATAATCTTCGTTGTTCCATCACATGGAGGGTTTGTGGGTCCATCCATGATTGTTTTGCAATGGAGTTTCGTGCACTCTAAGATTGAGTGATAGCATCTGTAATACATCTTGCCACGCAATGTCTGGATTTATGGAAGCTGGATTCTGTAGTACGGCATCATCTGTTATATTTTGTCTAACCTGGAGTCTGGTAGGATGGCGTATCAGTGATCTTGAGTAGTGTTTTCTGTGTGGTTCTCGGACATTTTTTAAAAGATTGTTGAAATGTGCACATAAGAATTTGCTGGTCGTAGCCGCAATCTGAGCCTGGTAACGTCTTACACAACCTTATGGATCATCTCCAACGATTTTTGATCATAATCTGGTTCGGATATTTACCATCTGGTGATATCCAAGAATAAAGACGACGAGGGTGTTGCGAAAACATGGTTTTGCTTATGGAAAATCTTTCTAAACAAACTTAATTAAACGCTCTCCTCTACAATTACGTTACCGATTCCAAATCTGCCTACTGTTTGCCTATCCAGTTTTGTTTTCCCAACCTTAGAGTTGAAATCGCCCATCAAAATAGTTATCTCCCTATTCGCAATGGGTCGCAAAACATGTTCCGGATTCCTATAGAATGTTTCTACAACATCATCTGATGCAGTACATGTAGGGGCATAAACATGTACTAAATGAACTATTGTAGGCCTAGCATTCAATCGAAGTGTTATTGTTCGATCATTGATCATATTATACCCCTGTATAGTGTTTGAAAAATTTACCAACTTTACCCGAATAACATACAAAACTTCCCTCAGAAGACGTAAAATGTCCACTCCGAATGTAGTGCATTTCGGAAAGTCCTGCAAAAGCAATTCTAGTAGCGCACAAGGACCTCTCAACAATTTCCAACTTGCCCGGCTTCAGAAGACCTCTCAGATTCCATGTTCTAAGACTTGTTTTATGGCCGTTTCTTAAATCCACACCATTGCCAGATTTCGCCCAGGGAGACTGGTGGGCCATCTCCCTACGCCCGATCACCAATTTCTCATTGTTTTCCCCATACGAAGAATACCGCCGGCAGCCAACCGGAGAATGGAGCTTTTCTGAGGCCTCACTATTGTCGCTCATCATATGATTCTCATGGGAAAATCAGGTGGTTTCCCGTTGACTGCTTGATTCTATGCCGTTGACCATATTAGTTGGATCATTCGCCTTCGGGGGCGGTTTCTCACCCCCAGGACAACAGAGTGCCCGTTACTCCGAAGAGATAAGTTTGTTAAGTTTGTTGCTTGTCCCGGGAACGACTCGGTCCCCATCTGCGTTAGCCACCATTCTGGTGTTTCCATACTCTACCACGTGGAGGTGCAGATTAGGAAATTTCCCTCAGCGGATAGGGCGTTACTTCAATCCTCCAGTACTTTGGAGTACAAATCCATCTCATCCACCACGGCAAATAAAAACACTTCTTCGTTTCTCTCCTGATATATTTATTTGTGGCATGATTTTACCATCGTGTTGTTCCAATCTTGCTACGTTCTTGCTCAGTCGCCTTGTCAGCTTTTCTGGTTTCGATTTATTTTTTTCAGCTCTGCACTCTCTTGCTTCAACATCCTTCCATGGTTAGCAAAGGTTTTGCATTTATACGAAATTTTCAGCATCTCTAGAGTCAAGTGTCTTCTAAAGATCGAAAAAAATTGTATTGCCACTCGCTTTAGTTTGGAAGATGAGAATTTTTAACGGAATATGAGAACAATATTTATCAGTCTGGATAAAGCAAGATTCTTGCGATCTTTAGAGTTAAGTTTCGATTAAATATGGTGAAATTTTCACAATGTTGCTTGCCTTAGTTTGGTGAATACGAATTTTTAAAGGCTTTAAAAGGTTTGAGACATCCATTTTGAGCCCGGTATTTACTTAGTTGGAAAAAATCAAGATTTTGGTTCATTTTTAGGAAACTTTCAGCATCTTTATGAAATAGCTTCTGCTCAAAAGTTGCGATTTTTTAAAAGGGAGTATATTGTGGTCCTCAGTCCCAGCGTCATAGTTTTACATGGTTTGACTATCAGTACTTCTAGTTCATATTCTAGACATATTCTACATCTGTCTCAACATCGTTCCGTAGCTGACAAAGCTATCTTGGTCTTGTTCATTGAAAGAGTCGGTTTGACAATCTGGGCACCGACAGATAGAAAGAGCAAACACTGGAAAACTAAAAGTTCCATTGTCCAATGAGAAACCGGAGACAATTTCCATTATTAATGAACAAAGCCACCCTTTGGAATAGAAAATTTAATGTTGCTGCGCTCGTTAATTACATCTATGCCAATATGCAAAAAGATCCATTTGATTCGACTGGTAATTATAATAATTAACTCCCGGTTATGCAAACACATTATTCACATTTATAATATGATTTTCGTCGATAAATATATTGGATTTCACAATTCTGTCGATGCTAATTCGGCCTGCACGGATGTTAATGGCAATTATTTGGCGGAATGGTTTAATATTGAATTAGTTGAAATGTCTCTTCGGGTTTTGGCACAGTGGCGACATAAAGAATTTTCAATTTTTCCTTTTCGAACGTGCTGTCGTAAAACGGCAACTGGGCTACGTAAAAATGAAGAAAATGACGCAAGATATCCGGATTAAACAAACACTGGAACTTTCATCGATTTTATTACGCCCCAGATTTATATTTTTCCGTTCGATTTCCACTGAAAAATAATAGCGAAAATCCACACAGTTTTCAGCGTATGTTGTTGATTTTTCTGCAATTGATTGATGCCACTCGGGGGGTTTCAAGTCATAAAATTATTCATCCGCCGTTCTGAATATGGATTCAACCTGAGATGAAAAGGCCTGGATAGAAATAGTTGGGTGTCATATTCTGGTGAGTTCCGAAATAATCAACTAACAAAAATTTGCAATTTTTTCACGTTTTCCCTCTAGATACCATTTCAAGAGGTTTTCGTCAATCTATCGAGAGAAAAAAATTCAACAGTGGCTAACAAGACCTATTAGGTCCTAGTGTTATCTGTATATAATGTGTAGTTTTCATGGATCCGATTTCCGAGGGTCTGATAATCTAACAGCTTTTCTACCGGTGATATGTTTTATGCAGGCGTTGGATTTAGCATCAAGTTTAAATTTTAAAGTAACGCACTTGAGCAAAAACCTTTATGCTGAGGCCGATAGTTT
>JAJTJO010000716.1:0-13983 GCA_024550625.1 Dendroctonus valens
ACAAGGAAACTGGAGATTGAAGTTATCATAGAAGGATGTCTAGACTCAAATCAGCCTGCTGGCGATGGACTTCTAGAAGAAAATCTGGATGCATTAACACTGAAGTCCAAGTCCAGTCAAAACTATAACGACCAATCTTCAGATAACACCAGACTAGAATCATCTTACAGTACGCATTCAGTGAAGTTCATAATAGAAGCAATCGCCGCATTTTTGAGGGAGTTAGCCACGGTCGAAGCTTGCAAAGAACAAGCTGCAGAAGATTCCAACTCAAACCAGTCTTCTATTGATCTAGAAAATCTGAGTGCCTTATCCCTAGAGTCCAAATCTAGTGAAGACTTTAGTTTCCAACACTATTACGATGCAGAGAAACACGCAGAAAAGAATGCACAAGAATCGTCTTACACTAGCACATGCAGTGAGGTGCATAATAAAAACAGTCAACGCATTTCGAAGAAGTTATCGGTTACTGAAACTTCCAAAGAAAATATCGCCGAAGACCTCGACGCAGAACAGTGTTTTGTTCGAAAGCTCCAAGGACAAAAGCTGGATTCAATAACATTCGAATGCGAAATTAGTAAATACGAATTTCAAAAAGTGGAGTTCTAACACAGAAGAGGCTCCGGTGGAAAGTATTGCCAAAGAAGTGTCCTCATTACAGTCTTCTGTTAGTGAGTTCAGAGAAGAAAGCTTGACTGCCATAACCTTAGATTCAGACTCAAGCAAAGACTATACCTCCTCTTCAGCTTATTCCAAATCAACTCATGAGAATTCCGACTTAAACCGTATTTTGGCATCCTCATTTAATCCAGAAGATCAAATCAAGTCCAAGTATAACTCAGACTCGTCAGGTCCTGAGAGTCTGTAGAGAACTTGCATCTAAAGCCTGATGGCGGCAGTAATAAAGCTTTACCCACACCAGATGAGCGATTAAGTGATTCTTTCACTCTCGATGTACCATGGAGGAACTAAACCAATTTATCCAACAAGGTCCTGATTATGTGATGAGTCCAAAATCAAAAGCATCTAAGAATTTACTTGGAGTTCCCGACGATTTTATACCATTGCTCGAAGTACCAATGCCAATGTTTTCCCTGAGAGCTTCACATCAGGTTCAACTACTACTAAGACTAGCACAGCTAGCACAGGCTTCAAGTCGAGATTACCCACATTTAGTGGGCGCAAGCCGACCGGGCAATCGGCGCAAAAAACCAACACAGCCAAAAGCGTTGAAAACCCCGATTTAAAGAAAACACAACCAAAAGAATCACCGGTCAAATCAGCTGAGAAAAGAGGAGTTTCAATTTAAAGTGCCCAAGCCACCACTTAATCGAACCCCCAGATCTAACTTGAAGTATATAGTTAGTCCTGTGGGGATTTATATAAAGTACACTCCTCGGTATGTTCCGCTAGTAAAGGTTCCTGCCACTTCGCCTCCAAAACTAGCAGAACCAAACTGTTCGTGGCTGCACCTCAATCTAAGGAGAATATTCCCGAAGCTTTGAACTGTGATTTCCAGCGGTTATCTATAACCAGCCTCGACAAGAATTGTCTCGGAACAACAAGTTGTTAAACTTCCCAACAGTATTAAGAAACTGGTGTCGCCGCAAGTGGTAACCAAACATGAAAGACGGATTGAGAGACAACAGCACGATGTTTCCATCGAGAGGCGACTCTTGGAATCCGACTTGACTATAAATGTGAACGATGATAATCAAGATATTTCCATTCTGGTCAATAAGCAACCTTTTGATATTGTAAATAAGTAGTTTTGATTGAGTACAATAAACGGGTTTTGACAAGCAGTGCTTTGAATCAACCTTGGTGATTGGTGATAGTCCACGAAGGTTTGTAAATCGTTCAAAAATCTAAGAAATGATTGGACCTTTCAAGCTCTTGCCGCTTGGGCGAAGGTTGGAAAGTTTAAATAATACATACAATTAATAATAACAGTTTATAAACAATTTAATCCATTAAAAAACAAATGGAAATATTGCAACTAACATAAACTTCTGTTTCTAGTGAGGTTCGTACTGAGCTACAAACTGTTCTAGACTCTAATTAACTACTAATTTCTTTACTTGAAAGACTAGTGATTTCAGACTTGAAAGTCAGACTTAACATTTAATCGCCGTACGGCTAGAATCACAGCTTTGCAGCATTTGCACTAGACATTTCTTCGGTTTCATGAAATCGAGACTTAAGACATTCTAATTCGACTCATTCCAAATTTTCTATTTTGATGTGAAAAAAAATTTGGCTGTGATTTTCTCAATTCCCAGCCTGCATTTCTACCAAATGTTCTGACAATATCCAAAAAATATACAGGGCGGCCCAAAAATTCGGGTTAGTTTAATGTTATTATCATATATCCGTTGATAAAAACTTTTTCATTAAAAAAACAACAAATTTTTTGAGACATCGAGAACCTTTTTCCAGAACGGATGTTGGTGAAAAAAGTGAGCAGAGATGCAGCACCAGAGAATTATCAATTTTAAGGTAAATTTCATTAAATCAAGTTGAATAATAACAACCAGAATGCCTTGAGAACACCCAAAAATAAAGTGTTTTCCCGTTCAAAAGAAAACCTTAAATAATTTATTAACACTTTGCCCCAAAACGATATGTATAGTCAAAAGGTACTACTTACTTTTAATACAAAGGAACAGTTTTAGACTAATCTATAAAGACAACAAATTCTAGAGTGTCGAAAGTGATAAAAACGAAAGCAATAAATTCTCAAAAACCAGTAAAAAAAAAGATAACACTTACTGTTCTATAGCGGTTTCCCGCGGGTGAAAAATAAACCCGTGTTCATTCGTCGGCTGATACAGAGGAACCGACGAATCTCCATTTTGGAAATTTGTGGTCATGTAGGACATATGCAGGAATGGGGGTGTTTGGAGTATACACGACTGTTGGGGACGATGGCACCACCATCGTCATATTTCCTTGAGGAATCGATGTGTAAATAACCGATGAGCCTATAAAACGCCTGTTAACAACCATTACACATGCAGCTAAAGCGAATAACACCTGGAGGGTAGTTGAGAACCTGAGGGCTCATGTCCACCGGCTGTTGAACATACGCGAAGTTTTGTTGGAGGAGGTTTTGTTGAGCATCATGTGGCGATCCGCATTGGTTCACTAGATAGCTTTGTGCAGGCTCTAGAAGTCCCCCAACATGTTCCGGGGGATTTTGCGCAACGGATGAGTTCGTCAACGGTGTAAGAGGCGTTAATGGATATGGAGAATAATGGGGAATGTGATAGTTGAAGTAGAATGGATACGACGTATCTAAAAAGGGCTCCAGTTGAAAATTGGAAGATTTCTAAAATTCAGGGTGATTTAAAATTGGCGTTGTTTTTATCGATGTTGAGATTTTGTCCTTAAATTAAAATTTTCAATACTCTTCCGATGCACAATTTATTTTTTACACATTTTGCACATTTGAACTACTTTGCTTCCTTTCTGGGAGTTAATAGAAGAATCGATTAGCTAATGGTAAATCACACATCGCAAATGAGAGAGTTGCTGTAGCCTCCAGAAGGAAGGTAAACTGTATGCACGTTCGACATTGCTATACATTTTAGGCGTTCAAGCGCATGGTAAGTACAAATACGTCAATTTTCAATCACCCAATAGAACAGAGCCGGCCTTACCATAGTAGGGAACAACGTTTGGTGTTACTGGGGCGGAGGCCATCATTGGTTTATACTCGCCATACGGGGCAGAGTCTTGTGAGTCAGGTGTTTGCGGATAATAAGTGTAGGGTGGTTCCCACTGACATCTACAACCAAGCGTTAAAAGAAACTTGTTTGTAGGAAAGCCCTTTTAAAAGTACCTTTCAGAAAATTGGTTAGTGCTAGGCGCGTTCAGGCTTTCAGTACTGTGAGACTCGTGTGGTTCTCTTGAAGGTTCAGAGTTATTATTTCGAATATCCAATTTTTGCTGAAATGTGTTTAGAAGGTAGTGTTTTTTTGGCCGTTTGGCTAATACGAACCAGCGTCACTCCAGTATAGTTCCTAACATCAGCTTCAATACTGCTCAAGTCGCCAACACTTGCACTTTGTTGGGGAATTGTTATTTTTTCGCCGCGCTGATTTTATTTTCTCCATTGGAGCCAGTTTGGTTGTGGGCGTTGTTTCAAATGATTTATTGAATCTTCACGCACACAAAATGGGATTTAATAGACGCGTAAATGTGAGTTTCTTTTCATTTCTTACCTATGAGGTAACGGCCAGGGTTTCGCATTAGGTTCTGGAGCTAAATCGAGATAGCTGACCCATTTCAATTCAGCCAATTTTGTTATATAAACCATACATTGTCTTCTTCTTTGTCCAACTTTTGAATGTAACATTCCATCGGTTTACCAGTTTTTCGTCATTTAAAACGCACTTGGTACCGATGGTCAGTTTATCATCGCCTTTGTACCAGTTGGCAAGCCTAAATTCTGTTAACACATTCCGATTTAGCAATCAATTCAATTGATGCTAATAAGAAAATTATTCGAAGGCCGTCGTCTTCGAATGTTGCAAAATTCACTTTAATTTCAGAAAACTCCAAAAGCAGAGCAAGTAGTGATTTGAAATGTTTGCAAGATTTCAGAATTTTTTGAGCAAAAAATCGGAGACAGTGTGCAAGAATCCAAACGTTCACTAATTTTTTAGACGATGGCAATCTGGGCCTGAAAACGCCAAAAATCAAACTTACAAGTCCGTAAATGAACGAGTACAAGTGGCCACTTGACATTTTCACACCATTTTTAAAAATGTTGAAAAAAACGTTAGAAATTGTACTAAATCCAAATGATCACTGATTTTTTAGCAGCTTGCAAACTTGGGTCTAAAAACCTCAAAACTCAAACGAACTCGCCGGTTAAAAGATTCGTAACTCACAAACCAGAGCAAGTGGCGACATGAAATTTTCACAGGATTTATAGAAAGTATTGGGCAAAAAACTGTAGCAATTGTACAAACTTCCAAACACCCATGATTTTTAGGCGATTGCAAACTTGAGCCTAAAAACTACAAAATTCAAACTTACACGCCAATTAACAAAAAAATCGTAACTAAAAACCAACGCAAGCGATGCCTTGAAAATTTCACTAATTTATAAAGAATATTGAGCAAAAAATAGGAGAAAGAGTGCAAGAATTCAAACAGTTACTGGTTTTTAGCGTCTTGCAAACTTGCGCCTAAAAACCGCCAAATTCATAATTACACGCCTATTAACAAAAATCCTGAGCAAGTGACGACTTGAAATGCTCATAAGTTTATACAAAATATTAATCAAAAAATATGAGAAAGGGTGGGCAAGAAACCAATAGTCACTGATTTTCACCGGCTAGCAAACTTGAGCCAAAAATCCCCAAAAGTCAAACTTACACGCCTATTACCAAAGAATCGAAACTAAAAACCAAAAAAAAAGAAAGGGGCGCCTTGAAATTTTCACCAGATTAATAAAAATATTGAGCAAAAAATAGGAGAAAAGGTAATAAAATTCAACTCCTCGTGAATTTTTAGCATCGTGCAAACTTGGGACTAAAAGCCCCAAAATTCAACTTACTCGCCGGTTAAAAAATTCGTAACTCACAAGCCAGAGCCAGTGAGGAGATGAAATTTCACACAGTTGTGGAAAATATTAAGCAAAAATGTTTAGAAATATACAAAAATCTAAACTTACTGATTTTTTATCGGATTGTAAATTTGGGACTAAAAAATCCAAAAATTTAAAGTTAAGTGTCTGGTAAAAAAAAGCATAACTCCAAAACCAGAACAATAAGCGATTTGAAAACTGCACACGATTTAAAGAAAATCTTGCGCAAAAATTGTCTCTAAACAGCCAAACAGCCACTGATTTTTTGACGATTGCAAACTTGAGCTTAAAACCCCCAAACTTCAGACTTACACGCCTATTAACAAAAAATCGTAACTAAAATCCTGAGTAAGTGACGGTTTGTAATTTTCACTAGATTTATTAAAATATTTAGCAAAAATAGAATATAAAAAGTGCAAAATGCAAACACCCACTGATTTTTATTAGCTTGCGCCTAAAAACGCCCAAATCATACTTATGAGCACATTAAAAAATTGTTAACTCCAAAGCCAAAGAGAATAGCGACTTGAAATTTTTACACGACTTATAGAAAACATTGAGGAAAAATTGTAGAAATTGTTCAAAAATTCAAAAGCCTACTGATTTTTTAGCAGCTTGCAAACTTGGGTCTAAAAACCTCAAAAGTCAAACGAACTCGCCGGTTAAAAGATTCGTAACTCACAAAACCAGAGCAAGTGGCGACATGAAATTTTCGCAGGATTTATAGAAAGTATTGGGCAAAAAACTGTAGAAATTGTACAAACTTCCAAACACCCACTGATTTTAGACGATTGCAAACTTGAGCCTAAAAACAAAATTCAGACTTACACGCCAATTAACAAAAAATCGTAACTAAAAAAACCAACGCAAACGATTGCCTTGAAAATTTCACCTAATTTATAAAGAATATTGAGCAAAAAATAGGAGAAGGGTGCAGAATTCAAACAGTTACTGGTTTTTTAGCGTCTTGCAAACTTGCGCCTAAAAACCGCCAAATTCATAATTACACGCCTTAACAAAAATCCTGAGCAAGTGACGACTTGAAATGCTCATAAGTTTTATACAAATATTAATCAAAAAATATGAGAAAGGTGAAGAAACCAAATAGTCACTGACTTTTTACCGGCTAGCAAACTTGAGCCAAAAAACCCCCAAAAGTCAAACTTACACGCCTATTAACAAAGAATCGAAACTAAAAAACCAAAGCAAGTGGACGCCTTGAAATTTTCACCAGATTAATAAAAAATATTGAGCAAAAAATAGGAGAAAAGGTTAAAAAATTCAACAGCTCGCTGAATTTTTAGCAGCGTGCAAACTTGGGACTAAAAGCCCCAAAATTCAAACTTACTCGCCAGTTTAAAAAAATCGTAACAACAGCCAGAGCCAGTGAGGAGATGAAATTTTCACACAGTATGTAGAAAATATTCAGCAAAAATGTTTAGAAATTACACAAAAATCTAAACTTACTGATTTTATCAGCTTGTAAATTTGGGACTAAAAAATCCAAAAATTTAAAGTTAAGTGTCTGGTAAAAAAAGCATAACTCCAAAACCAGAACAAAAGCGATTTGAAAACTGCACACGATTTAAAGAAAATCTTGCGCAAAAATTGTCTAAAAGCCAAACAGCCACTGATTTTTTTGACGATTGCAAACTTGAGCTTAAAAACCCCAAACTTCAGACCTACACGCCTATTAACAAAAAATCGTAACTAAAAATCCTGAGTAAGTGACGGTTTGAAATGTTCACCAGATTATTAAAAATATTAGCAAAAAATAGAGTAAAGGTGCAAAATGCAAACACCCATGATTTTTATTAGCTGCGCCTAAAAACGCCCAAATCATACTATGAGCACATTAAAAAATTGTTAACTCCAAAGCCAAGAGAATAGCGACTTGAAATTTTTACACGACTTATAGAAAACATTGAGGAAAAAATTGTAGAAATTGTTCAAAAATTCAAAAGCCTACTGATTTTTAGCAGCTTGCAAACTTGGGTCTAAAAACCTCAAAAGTCAAACGAACTCGCCGGTTAAAAGATTCGTAACTCACAAACCAGAGCAAGTGGCGACATGAAATTTTCACACGATTTATAGAAATATTGGGCAAAAAACTGTAGAAATTGTACAAACTTCCAAACACCCACTGATTTTAGACGATTGCAAACTTGAGCCTAAAAACTACAAAATTCAAACTTACACGCCAATAACAAAAAATCGTAACTAAAAAACCAACGCAAGCGATGCCTTGAAATTTCATAATTTATAAAGAATATTGAGCAAAAAATAGGAGAAAGAGTGCAAGAATTCAAAACAGTTATGGTTTTTTAGCGTCTTGCAAACTTGCGCCTAAAAAACGCCAAATGCATAATTACACGCCCATTAACAAAAAATCCTGAGCAAGTGACGACTTGAAATGCTCATAAGTTTTATACAAAATATTAATCAAAAATATGAGAAAGGGTGCAAGAAACCAAATAGTCACTGACTTTTTACCGGCTAGCAAATTGAGCCAAAACCCCCAAAGTCAAACTTACACGCCTATTGCCAAAGAATCGAAACTAAAAACCAAAGAAAGGGGCGCCTTGAAATTTTCACCAGAATAAAAATATGAGAAAAAATAGGAGAAAAAGGTAATAAAATTCAACTCGCTGATTTTAGCAGCGTGCAACTTGGGACTAAAGCCCAAATTCAAACTTACTCGCCGGTAAAAAATTCGTAACTCACAAGCCAGAGCCAGTGAGGAGATGAAATTTTCACACAGTATGTGGAAAATATTAAGCAAAAATGTTTAGAAATATACAAAATCTAAACTTACTGATTTTTATCGGATTGTAAATTTGGGACTAAAAAATCCAAAAATTAAGTTAAGTGTCTGGTAAAAAAAGCATAACTCCAAAACCAGAACAATAAGCGATTTGAAAATGCACACGATTTAAAGAAAATCTTGCGCAAAAATTGTTCTAAACAGCCAAACAGCCACTGATTTTTGACGATTGCAAACTTGAGCTTAAAAACCCCAAACTTCAGACTTACACGCCTATTAACAAAAAATCGTAACTAAAAATCCTGAGTAAGTGACGGTTTGTAATTTTCACTAGATTTATAAAAATATTTAGCAAAAATAGAATAAAAAGTGCAAAATGCAAACACCCACTGATTTTTTATTAGCTTGCGCCTAAAAACGCCCAAAATCATACTATGAGCACATTAAAAAATTGTTAACTCCAAAGCCAAAGAGAATAGCGACTTGAAATTTTTACACGACTTATAGAAAACATTGAGGAAAAAATTGTAGAAATTGTTCAAAAATTCAAAAGCCTACTGATTTTTTAGCAGCTTGCAAACTTGGGTCTAAAAACCTCAAAAGTCAAACGAACTCGCCGGTTAAAAGATTCGTAACTCACAAACCAGAGCAAGTGGCGACATGAAATTTTCACACGATTTATAGAAAATATGGGCAAAAACTGTAGAAATTGTACAAACTTCCAAACACCCACTGATTTTAGACGATTGTAAACTTGAGCCTAAAAACTACAAAATTCAAACTTACACGCCAATTACAAAAATCGTAACTAAAAAACCAACGCAAGCGATGCCTTGAAAATTTCAACCTAATTTATAAAGAATATTGAGCAAAAAATAGGAGAAAGAGTGCAAGAATTCAAACAGTTACTGGTTTTTTAGCGTCTTGCAAACTTGCGCCTAAAAAACCGCCAAATGCATAATTACACGCCTATTAACAAAAAATCCTGAGCAAGTGACGACTTGAAATGCTCATAAGTTTTATACAAAATATTAATCAAAAAATATGAGAAAGGGTGCAAGAAACCAAAGTAGTCACTGATTTTTCACCGGCTAGCAAACTTGAGCCAAAAACCCCCAAAAGTCAAACTTACACGCCTATTACCAAAGAATCGAAACTAAAAAACCAAAGAAAGGGGCGCCTTGAAATTTCACCAGATTAATAAAAATATGAGCAAAAAATAGCAGAAAAGGTTAAAAAATTCAACAGCTCCCAATCTTTTAGCAACGTACAGACTTGAGACTAAAAGCCCCAAAATTCAAACTTATTCGCCGGTTAAAAATTCGTAACTCACAAACCAGAGCCAGTGAGGAGATGAAATTTTGACACACTATGTAGAAAAATTCAGCAAAATTTAGAAATTATACAAAAATCAAAACTCTTACTGATTATTTATCAGTATGAAATTTGGCACTAAAAAATCCAAAAATTTAAAGTTAAGTGTCTGGTAAAAAAAGTATAACTCCAAAACCAGAACAATAAGCGATTTGAAAACTGCACACGATTTTAAAGAAAAATCTTGCGCAAAAATTGTCTAAACAGCCAAACAGCCAGATTTTTTGACGATTGCAAACTTGAGCTTAAAAACCCAAAAAATAGGACACGCCCAACAAAAAATCGTAACTAAAAATCCTGAGTAAGTGACGGTTTGAAATTTTCAACAGATTTATTAAAAATATTGAGCAAAAATAGGAGAAAGGGTGCAAAATGCAAACACCCACTGATTTTCTATTAGCTTGCGCCTAAAAACGCCCAAATCATAGATGGGCACATTAAAAAATTGTTAACTCCAAGGCAAAGAGAATAGCGACTTGAATTTACACGACTTATAGAAAACATTGAGGAAAAATTGTAGAAATTGTTCAAAAATTCAAAGCCTACTGATTTTTAGCAGCTTGCAAACTTGGGTTCTAAAACTCAAAAGTCAAACGAACTCGCCGGTTAAAAGATTCGTAACTCACAAACCAGAGCAAGTGGCGACATGAAATTTTCACAGGATTATAGAAAGTATTGGGCAAAAAACTGTAGAAATTGTACAAACTTCCAACACCCATGATTTTAGACGATTGCAAACTTTAGCCTAAAAACTACAAAATTCAAACTACTACACGCCAATTAACAAAAAATCGTAACTAAAAAACCAACGCAAGCGATGCTTGAAAATTTCACGTAATTTATAAAGAATAGAGCAAAAAATAGGAGAAAGGGTGCAGAATTCAAACAGTTACTGGTTTTTAGCGTCTTGCAAACTTGCGCCAAAAAACCGCCCAAGTTCATAATTACACACCTATTAACAAAAAATCCTGAGCAAGTGACGATGAAATGCTCATAAGTTTATACAAAATATTAGTCAAAAAATATAGAAAGGTGCAAGAAACCAAATAGTCACTGATTTTTACCGGCTAGCAAACTTGAGCCAAAAACCCCCAAAGTCAAACTTACCCGCCTATTACCAAAGAATCGAAACTAAAAACCAAAGAAAGGGCGGCGCCTTGAAATTTCACCAGATTAATAAAAAATATTGAGCAAAAAATAGGAGAAAAGGTAAAAATTCAACTGCTCGCTGAATTTTAGCAGCGCAAACTTGGGACTAAAAGCCCCAAAATTCAAACTTATTCGCCGGTTAAAAAAATTCGTAACTCACAAACCAGAGCCAGTGAGGAGATGAAATTTTGACACATATGTAGAAAATATTCAGCAAAAATGTTTAGAAATTATACAAAAATCAAAACTCTTACTGATTATTTATCAGCTATGTAAATTTGGGCACTAAAAAATCCAAAAATTTAAAGTTAAGTGTCTGGTAATAAAAGCATAACTCCAAACCAGAACAATAAGCGATTTGAAAACTGCACACGATTTAAAGAAAATCTTGCGCAAAAATTGTCTAAACAGCCAAACAGCCACTGATTTTTTGACGATTGCAAACTTGAGCTTAAAAACCCCAAAATTAGACTTACACGCCTATTAAAAAAAATCGTAACTAAAAATCCTGAGTAAGTGACGGTTTGAAATTTTCACCAGATTTATTAAAAATATTGAGCAAAAAATAGGAGAAAGGGTGCAAAATGCAAACACCCACTGATTTTCTATTAGCTTGCGCCTAAAAAACGCCCAAATCATATGATGGGCACATTAAAAAATTGTTAACTCCAAAGGCAAAGAGAATAGCTACTTGAAACTTTACACGACTTATAGAAAACATGAGGAAAAAATTGTAGAAATTGTTCAAAAATTCAAAAACCTACTGATTTTTAGCAGCTTGCAAACTTGGGTCTAAAAACCTCAAAAGTCAAACGAACTCGCCGGTTAAAAGATTCGTACCTCACAAACCAGAGCAAGTGGCGACATGAAATTTTCACACCGTTTATAGAAAGTATTGGGCAAAAAACTGTAGAAATTGTACAAACTTCCAGACACCACTGATTTTTAGACGATTGCAAACTTGAGCCTAAAAACTCCAAAATTCAGACTTACACGCCTATTAACAAAAAATCGCAACTAAAAATTCAGAGCAAGTGACGATTTAAAATGTTTACCAGAGTTATAAAAAATATTAAGTAAAAAATAGGAGAAAGTGTGCAAGAATTAAAACGCTCGCTGATTTTTTTGCAGCTTGTAAACCTGGGCGTAAAAACCCGAAAATTTAAATTTACTCGTCCGTTAAAAAAATTCTAACTCCAAAAGCAGAGCAAGGGGCGACTTGAAATCTTCACATGAGTTTTAGAATATATTGAGCAAAAAATAGGAGAAAAGGTAAAAAAATTCAACAGCTCGCTGAATTTTTAGCAGCGTGCAAACTTGGGACTAAAAGCCCCAAAATTCAAACTTACTCGCCAGTTAAAAAAATCGTAACTAACAAGCCAGAGCCAGTGAGGAGATGAAATTTTCACACAGTATGTGGAAAATATTAAGCAACAATGTTTAGAAATTCCACTAAAATCTAAACTCTTACAGACTTTTTATCAGCTTGTAAATTTGGGATTAAAAAATCCAAAAATTTAAAGTTAAGTGTCTGGTAAAAAAAGCATAACTCCAAAATCAGAACAAGAAGCGATTTGAAAACTGCACACGATTTAAAGAAAATCTTGAGCAAAAATTGTCTGAAACACCAAACACCACTGATATTTTTGACGATTGCAAACTTGAGCTAAAAACCCAAAATTCAGACTCACACGCCTATTAACAAAAAATCGTAACTAAAAATCCTGAGTAAGTGACGGTTTGAAATTTTCACCAGATTTATTAAAAATATTGAGCAAAAAATAGGAGAAAGGGTGCAAAATGCAAACACCCACTGATTTTCTATTAGCTTGCGCCTAAAAACGCCCAAAATCATACGCATGGGCACATTAAAAAATTGTTAACTCCAAAGCCAAAGAGAATAGCTACTTGAAATTTTTACACGACTTATAGAAAACATTGAGGAAAAATTGTAGAAATTGTTCAAAAATTCAAAACCTACTGATTTTTTAGCAGCTTGCAAACTTGGGTCTAAAAACCTCAAAAGTCAAACGAACTCGCCGGTTAAAAGATTCGTAACTCACAAACCAGAGCAAGTGGCGACATGAAATTTTCACAGGATTTATAGAAAGTATTGGGCAAAAAACTGTAGCAATTGTACAAACTTCCAAACACCCACTGATTTTTAGACGATTGTAAACTTGAGCCTAAAAACTACAAAATTCAAACTTACACGCCAATTAAAAAAATCGTAACTAAAAACCAACGCAAGCATGACTTGAAAATTTCACCTAATTATAAAGAATATTGAGCAAAAAATAGGAGAGAAAGGGTGCCAGAATTCAAACAGTTACTGGTTTTTTAGCGTCTTGCAAACTTGCGCCTAAAAAACCGCCAAATGCATAATTACACGCATTAACAAAAAATCCTGAGCAAGTGACGACTTGAAATGCTCATAAGTTTTATACAAAATATTAATCAAAAAATATGAGAAAGGGTGCAAGAAACCAAATAGTCACTGACTTTTTACCGGCTAGCAAACTTGAGCCAAAACCCCAAAAGTCAAACTTACACGCCTATTACCAAAGAATCGAAACTAAAAAACCAAAGAAAGGGGCGCCTTGAAATTTTCACCAGATTAATAAAAAATATTGAGCAAAAATAGCAGAAAAGGTTAAAAAATTCAACAGCTCCCTAATCTTTTAGCAACGTACAGACTTGAGACTAAAAGCCCCAAAATTCAAACTTATTCGCCGGTTAAAAAATTCGTAACTCACAAACCAGAGCCAGTGAGGAGATGAAATTTTGACACACTATGTAGAAAATATTCAGCAAAAATGTTTAGAAATTATACAAAATCAAAACTCTTACTTATTATCAGTATGTAAATTTGGCACTAAAAATCCAAAAATTTAAAGTTAAGTGTCTGGTAAAAAAAGCATAACTCCAAAATCAGAACAAGAAGCGATTTGAAAACTGCACACGATTTAAAGAAAATCTTGAGCAAAAATTGTCTGAACAGCCAAACAACCACTGATATTTTTGACGATTGCAAACTTGAGCTTCTTAAAAACCCCAAACTTGACTTACACGCCTATTAACAAAAAATCGTAACTAAA